>JAULBM010330834.1:0-13039 GCA_032357055.1 Geukensia granosissima
AAATAACCGAGTCTGACTTCCGGCTATTATTTGACAGGCAAAAACTTACATATTTATACAAAATATGTGATAAAATGATATAATTTTTAAAAACAAAATATGTATTACATGAAACTTGACAGGATGGGGATGGCTGTAGTTGCTTGTCTACTGCATAAGAGACATACGTCTCTGCTTCAGATATTATGATTATGTTACATATGACGTTAAAGACATGTAAGAGACTGGCATTAGGTACCCCTAACAAAGCTCATGTTTCATGCAGCCCCATGATTTGGAAAAAATTGCATGTTATGATGTAGTGTTTTATTCTGATAAAGCATGAATTATTACATCTCGAAAAGACAAAAGATATCTCAATAGTTCTTTTTATTCAGCATGTAGAAATCAGTGTATTTTATCAGGCAGTTATTAATTCTAAACCAAATTCTAAGATGAAAAAGAAATATCAAAAGTGACCCTCTCTTCTCAAAACACTGGCTTAATTTCTAAAGTGGTGGTACATGGTTATTGTTGTGCAACGTTTTTACCCATTTTACTTCACGTGTTGTCGTGCTGGGGTGGGGGGGGGGGGGGTGCCGTTCTAAATCGTGTTTCGCGTGTCTTGAACAAAATGCAACGTGCAAGCCATATTCTAATTTTTCGTTCCTCGTGGTGTGGTGACATTTTATTTCTCGTACGGACCCCCCGTACCACCCACTTCAAACTTTGAATATTGATTCAATTTTTACTTTTAAAATAACACTTTCAATTTTTCATTCTACTGCACGGCTTATAAAATTTGTAGTAGTTGTATAAAAGGTAATCGCTAAACCGTGCCATATCTTAAATATAAACGGTGCGTCGAATATAAACAGATCATTAAACATGTTGAACTATGGTTGCCAACCTCTTGTATATGTCGTTTGCATTGTGATTTGTTTTTACAACCAGGGATGGTTTGAATTCTAGACAGTTCGGTACTTGGACAATTCGGTACTGAGACATTTGGGTACTGACTAAGACAACTCGGTACCGAGCCATCTGGAACAACGATCACACTCAACAGCCTCTTGTCTGGATCGCACTTTTTTGGTACACTGGATACAAGATACGTTGTCTGACATTGTGGAAATGATACCAGTGTTCTGTTCTGTTCTGTTTTTAATAACATTTCTCAGCTTGTTATATTTTCTCAAAAAAAAATTCAGCTTGTATATGCCGCTTTTTTCTTTAAAATTTGATTTAATAAAACGGAAGATCAAAGACCATATATCTTTGATTGACTGTGATAATTAATTAAAAAGAAAACAATAACATTCAATTAATGAATTTATTAATACTTAATTAGGTACCGATTTGTCTTAATTAAAGTACCGATTTGTCTTTGTACCGAGTTGTCTTAGTACCGAAATGTATAATTATTGAAGTACCGAAATGTCCAAGTACCGAACTGTCTTGATACCTTTTAAACCGATTTCATGAAATTTTCACCATTACATAGGAAATTTCCAGCAGTTTAACTGTTTATTTAGACATAGTTTTTTATTAACAGCCAGTTGAACAGGAATGTAAATATTAACATCATAATAGAAAAAAAGGGGGGGATATGGTGTAAATATTCATGACACAAAAATCTCATATGTCTCATAAATCATAAATCATAAATTTACTTACGTATATAAGAAAAATGACATCATAAATTAACTTTATGTTTATCTCATGAATTCTTGAAAACTACAAGAAATTATATCCAAATAAACAATAAAACTATTGAAAACTTTCTGTTTAATAGTGCATATTTCATGAAAATAGAACCAGTGATTTTTTTCAAAGTAATTTTTTGAAAAAAATCTAGTTAATTTATATCAGTATATAGTCAAAAATCACAAGTGAAAAACACATATGTCCACATACTGTACATTTGTCTTTATTATCATAATTGTATTTCAAGTTTTATCCACCCTGTTGGGGCTTTGATGGGTGAACAAACTATTATCTTCTATAATTTGCCCCAAATGACATATGCAACTGTAAAAAATCATTTACATTTCAAACTAGGGACAAGCTTCTGTGTTCAAACGCATTAATAAACTTAATATTCTTAGCATTCACTCGGCCATATGTTTGTTATTCTATAATGTCTATGAACACAGAAACAGCTGTTCGAACAACAAAGACTGCCCACTACTATTTACGCCCAAATATTGTAGTGACATATAAAATTTAACAGCTTATTTTAGTATTTACCACATGCAATAAAGAGTATGACTAATAAAAGTGACGCTATAAATGTGAACAAAGACAACAAAACTTCTTTCATGTTCAACTTTCTTTTGTTGAATTCTAGCAGACAGCTTTTAACAGGACCGCACTGAATAGTAATTAAATTGGAGTCGGTGAATGGTTTGTACTGATTCCGCATTATGTCGGCTGTCCAGCCCCTCACTCATTTTACTTTCTTCCTTTCTAATTATGACAACCCTATCATATTTATTTGTAATTATCTTGCTCTTAACTTATCATTTGAAAAAATATTGATCAGTACCTCGTTAAATGTTGAACGTTCTAATTAAGGGGTAGGGTGGGGTAAGGGGGGAGGAATCAGAAATTAGATAGTGGGAGAATAAAGATAATTTCCAGATAGGGACAAAATTTGTACTATCTTGTGGGAAATGGGATACGGATATATGTTATACTAATAGAAAATGCTGTGCATACCTAATAGTATGCATGAATAATATGTCTCTGATAAAACGGAGAAGCTGAATTACAATCTTTTGAAAATTAAACATTCATATTTCAATTTTCAGCAGAACAAAATCACATCAATTACTTCATATTCGTTCAACTTGAAAGAAAGATCAAGGACCGTGTGAAATAGTGAATTCACAAAACGACTTTTAGAATTTGACGCGTTTTTAGAAACGGTAGCATGTTCTTATATCTTGATGAAATTTGGTGAACATACTGGTACATATATCCATAAGTAAGGAGAATAGTAGAACCAAAACAAAGGAAATCCAAACACAGTAGAAGTAGAACTCTAATCCAAACAATTCGAAATAGGAATAGAAAAAGGGGGGATATGGAGTCAATATTCAGGACACAAAAATCTCATATGTACAAGAAAATCCAAAGCAAAGGAACAGCGCGTAATGCACAACATAATTATGGAAGTTTAGTATATATATATATATGAACAACTCTTCTGAACAAAAAGGTCATGTGAACTTCTGTTAACACTTTTTTGTCCGTTATCATCGGACTATATTTGAATTTTGAGCTTCTTCTTGAGAAACACTAAATTGATTTGAAATCAAACATGACATGAACGTACAAGGTGCTTATCAAGTGATATTGCTTTGATGCAAGCCGAGCTGTCATACAAAAGGGTCGTGAGTAGGGAACTTGGATAAACATAGGACCCTATGTTAAAATCATACAAAATTCCTTTTCTAGAGAATAGCTGAATGGACTGAAATCAAACATGTCATTAGTGTTCCTTTCAAGGTGCTGACCAATAGTTGTTATCACTTTGTTGCTGACCTGTCATCCAACATGTCCAATCAGCGGGGAAACTTGTTTTAATAGAGGACATCTTAAAAAAGAAATTCTTACAAAAAATATTTTTCTAGAGAACGGATTGAAACTTAGCATGAATGTTTCTTACAAGGTGCAAATCAAGTGTTGTTAATTTGATGCTGATATACCAACGTGGCAACCCGTGTGTATTTACATTTTTAATTTACATTGAACCACATGGAAAATTCATACAACAATCTTCTAGAGAACTATGCAATGGATTGAAACCAATTCAATGATTCTTTCTCGCTTACTTCTAATGTGAACCAAACTATCTAGAATAGTCATTACTTTAGGCTCTTTCAGTATTGTATTCAATGTCCCAACCTGTCAACCACGATGGCCAAAACAGTCTAATTCAGAGGAAATTCATCTTAAATCTTGTCTGAAACTATTTGCTCCATTGGCAATAAAATTTATAGACGGCTCATAGGAATTCCAATGGGAACGAAATGTGCTCCTTAAATAGCTGAGTTATGAATCTCAGTTTATGGCCAAACTTAACAAGGATCCTTCTAGATCTGATTTGACAGACAAATTTAACAATACCTACCGCTACTTTGATGATATCTTTTCCGTAAATAATTAAGATTATTACAAATACACTTCCGAGATATATCCAAATGAATAAACTTTGAATAAAGCCGATAACAATAGCCTCAAATGCCCATTTCTCTACTTTGATGTATATATTTCTCAAGGTAAAATCTCCACCAAAATTTACGAAATTTTTTTTTTATTAAGCTAATTTTCCCTTCCTTGACGGGGACGTTCCTTTGGCTCCTTCGTACGGTGTATACATTTCCCAGCTTGTTCGATATACCCGTGTTTGAAGCAATTAGATCTCCTCACTAGCTCCCCACTTTTCACTTGTTTTTTCTTTGGTCGCGTCGTGGGAGATCTAACGCGACCAAAGAAAAAAAAAAATAAAACAGGGGGAACGAGTACGGAGATCTAATTTTAATTAGATTGAGATTTGGTATCAATTTTGGATGTAAATGTAATCATCTTAAAAGACATTGCATATCACATCCTAATTTTTACGGAAACGAAGTAAATAAAGCTCGGAAATTTATACAAATTCCACATACTCTTAAAATTTACCCTAATAAACTTTTCCGTAAAGGATATCGTCACCGCATTATTAAAAAATCTTTAAATACGGTTTTTATTGGTACTAATATTGACTTTCTTGTTAATAGCTTAATACGGAACTATACAGTTTATACTTGTTTTAACATTTTCTTCTTCCTGTCTATATATATTTTATATTGGCATTTGCATAACCCATGTTTTCTTTGACTTCTAATGATATTTAAACACTAAATTTAAATGGACGTGATTATATTGACACCGTAATGAAGGGAAATATGGTTTCCTGATCGGTTGCTTTGGGGTTTTAACTAGCAATAACAACTGTGAGTACTCTTTCGAGATCGATACTTTTGTTCTATCTTGTATTGGTTTTAATTGTATTTGTTGTTGGTGTTCAGTATCGATCTCAAGCGTTAAATCCATTTCAACCGGTTTAATAGTGTGTTTTTATTGCTGTTTTGTCACACTAATGTCCCAGGTTGAGCGCTCACCAACCGGTTTAACCCCGCCACATACTTATGTGCCTCCTGTCCCAAGCCAGTAACCTGTATTCCAGTGGTTGTTTTAAATAAATTTTTAATTAGGCATTTGCTGCTTCTCCACTAAACATGCAGCATTTAGGAGTAAGAGCAAAGACTGACTTAGACCCAGAATAATGTGTCTGGGTAAAGTGGCATGTGTTCTCGTGGACTGTGAACTGTTGCTTTCATGAGCTTAAAATTAAATCCTGCCCAGCGACTCGTTCTAGTACAACACATGGTTCATTCACCATCTCTCATCTATTTTTTTTGTTTTTTAAATCAGAAATTTAAACTAATGCAGGATCGCTACGTCAAATATCAAAATTTATATTACCACCTATAAGGTTCTGACAAAACAAAAGACCAAAACTCAACTCAAAATAAAAAGCGTTATTCAGTAAATGACTTTTAGAACAAAACATGCCAAGAGTGGACAAACTGATGAAGTCAGACAGATATGCCATTATGTCTTTTATTTGAATTTACAATATATTCTACACTGATACAATTAAACTATGCACAAGACTTGGCGACATTCACATACTTAGATACATTTTTTTTAAATACTAGATAATGAACAAATTCATCATATATATAGTGTAAAAATATATAAGATACTGATTTTAAAAAATCTGAAAAACAAAGTTTGATTTACAAAGCCATATATGAATAATTAGGGCAAGTATAGAAGTAAAAGTATATGTATATGGTCAATCGTGATATGATGGACTTTTCAGACTGAGAAAATGAAGCAAGAAAGAGGAAATCTGAGCTGCATAAAAATGCTTCTTTGTCAAATCAATTTAAAATGAAAAGAACAGACATACATGTTTTACCATTAGAATGGGTTATAAACATTTTAGAATTATATTGAAACTGAAAGGCTAAAGCAATTAGTTGATCTTACATGCGGTACAATTGTGCATATGTGCTAGTGGAAGCACCAGACATCTGCCATTTTAGAGTTTACATTCCAAATAGTTTTATACAGTATTATTTTCTCCTTTGATATATCAGATCCCAGGAAGAATATTTGTCTCAGGCATGATACAGGTGTATTGACCTTTTTGTGTAACGAGCAGCATTAACGTTATACCCTTTCAGCATCAAATTTGAGCTCCAATATTCTTGGATTTTTTTTTATTTCCTGTTTTTTTCTGGTTCAATGTATCGAAATACTGGCAGAATTGCTTGGACTCATTGACAATTTTCTAAAGTTTTGTTTAACTCGTAACTTACATACCTCTCAGGTTTCTGTTTTTTTTTTTGGTACTATCTTCGTCATTGGGGGTCATAAAAAGACAGTTTTTTTTGTCTGAGATGTATATTTTTTCAGTTCTTGAGAATTTGTAAATAAAAATATATACATGGAAGAGATTTGTGATGTGTGTTGTTAAATATCTCTTTCATTCGTCCTTAAACCAATGAGCTAGACCGATGTCGACCTTTCTTCGGTTTCCTTTTAAATCTGAATCGTGGCCACGATAATAATCATATCTCTAGCCCGCAAACAGGTAAAATGCATTAACCAGTCATTATACCTGGAAACCTAGCGTAAGCAAGGACCAAGCGTAATTTGGCAGGACACGTAAATATAGCAGTGATGTTTAAAGCTAACACCAGTCCAGTTTATCAGCGGTAGAAATAAGTATGACATGTAATACTGCAAAAGGTTAACCGCAGCTTACGCCTGGTTATGCTTCACACAGATAACTTCAAATATTTGATTTCGATTGGGCTGTTTAACTGACTTTTCGTATGATCGTTAGACGGGACACATACTTTGTTGCGATTATTGTTCGACATTTAAACGACGGCACCACCTTTCCTCCCTAAACATTTGTTGTTTTTTGGTGACACTGTTAAATCTTAGACAATATGATCCGTTGTCTCTTAAAATGAATATTTCTGTATATACTGAAAAAAGTATATTTTACATATTTAGACTATAGAAATTTGTAAACCCAGTCTCAAAAATTATTAAGGCGTTGCCTTTAGAGTGGAGAAATTTAAAGTCTTCACAAATGATACCAATATCTAGCTTTTTATCTGTTTACAATTTGTTCTGTTTGGTATCTGCTTTTTCCTTTTTGTGTCTAATGCATGATAAAAGACCAGTCACCATTCGAGCAATTCTACTTCGTTTTGGCTGCTCCCACTCCTCAATCAATTCGAACCCATTTATTTCTAATTCTACAAAATAAAAATATATTAGTAAACGGATAATTATTAGAAATTTTTGCTTATTCGAGTAACGAAGATCTGAGCAAAATACCAATGTGACAGATTAGAAATACATAGTCTACAAAGACGAGATAAGCCCAAAACAATGAAAATGTCAAATAAAAAAACAAAATGAACTCCTTCACAAAACAAAAGTATGGACAGATGCTTCTAAATTATCCCGCGCGCCGCATCTGTCATGAAATATCTGGCGCAACCTAAGAAGAGACCAACTTTGTTATTAAGTTGAAGGTAAAAAGGTCTTCATGGCTTGGACGGCTGTCTGATAGACATTTCACATATTTTATTTCTATACTTCAGTAAGCATTTCACAGTTTTGTACAAAACTGCTACGGTTGAACAAGCGTTGTATAAGTGTTATATTATTAAAACCATTGAGAATAAAATATCTAACTGGTTTTGCGGCCAAAAACAATATCGTGTCTGACACAAATCCCACCGACCTCTGAAAATCAAATGGTCGGATCTTTATTGCTTTGTAAGAAAGTAATTAGATATATAGTTTTGATATGGTTTGTCAGATATCTGAACAAGTTCGATTGATTGATTGTTGCTTAACGTCAAGCGGCAAATATTTCATGTATATAAAGGACGGAAACAAGTTAACAAACAAAAAATCAATATGTTGACCGTGAGCAAGGGACCGGTAAGGAGGGAATTTCAGACTGCCACTGGAAAAATTACGGGGCTAGACAGAGGCGGAAAATTTAGCCTTGTAACTGGCCGCCTAATGACCTCTCAAAATGAGCTGTTACAATGGGTCTTAAGCGTGCACATGCTTAGGACGTGGCATATTTCTATATACTGACCGACGGTTGAGCAAGTTCGAGACATTGCAACATAATTGTAACAATAAGAGAAAGGATCACAGATTGTGATTTGTTACCAGTAATAAAAATAAATATTATAGGAATCTGACTTTTGACATTTTGAGCTGTTGCTGACTATTGCCCTAACAATTATAAGAGCTGGTTGCCCTTGTTCGTGATGACTGGTATGTTTGATTCTTATTTAAATAATTTTTCAAGCTATTAATATTTGTTTATGATAAAGTCATGTCATTTACAAAAATAGTACTAAAAACCTTTTTTGATCCTCTCTGACTCTAAAATTCTTAATTTTTGCAGTTTCCTTTCTTCTTTCTTCGCTTTCTTTGCTTTTTTTCTTTCTTGTTTTTTGTTTTCTTTTTCTCTCTGTTTTTGTTTCTTTCTTTCTTCTTTTGTCAATACTGTTCTTCCATTTTCTTCAACTTTGTTTTTGTTCAGCATTGCTTCCTGATATTTAAAAAAATGCAGAAAATATGAATGATCTTCCCATATGTAAAAATTTCGAACCATTGCATAAACGGCCAAAACCAGTAAAATGCTATCTATATCTTAAGGTGTTGAACCTTTAACCAATTAAGCATGCATTTCTGCCTTAGTATATATATAAAACTGATGTTATATGTTTTCTAACATTGCTTGGCGGATATCAATAGTCACCAGACAAAGTCCGGATTTGTTGTCTAAAAATAAAACAGGATAAATGAAAAACTAAAATGCGCTTAAAATAATTCTAAATTCTAGCACAAAGAAACTCTAAAGATCTAACAATATAACTTCTTCAAAGAAACTGCACTCGAACATTTCTATTTTGATATATTCTATACCGACAAAAAGTATTCACATATTGAGGGAAAACGTAATTCATTAACTGCATTTATTAGTGTGGATATAGAGATTTTAAGGAGGCCTTGAGGCAGTCAAACTTGATTGCCAGTTTTCTGGCGCCTTGCAATGTCTATTAACACTGACTACTGGAAGGATCCTACATTTAAAATGATAGTAAAGATAAAACATTTAAAAACTCGCCTTCAACAGAACACTCATCGGTGTTTCCTTTTTCTTTTCTCCTTCCATTTGTTTTCTTTTATATATATGTTGTTCAATGTTGCCTACAAAAATACTGCATTGTAATGCATTTCAAAATAAGTCTTCTATCACTATACATAATCTTCCCTCCACATCCCAAATCTTTCGCTACCATTCTTTTTAGTTGATTTTACGAAGTTAAAGAGGTCAGTTGCAATTGCTTTGGTGACCGTTAGTTTCTTCGCCCGGGTTTTTTTTTTTTTTTGTATAAGTCAGGTTTTTTAAAGACTAATATTGTGTAAGAGGACAATGCGCATCTTATGCGCCTAAATTTAGTTGAAAGCCTCTGTGACAAGTTCTAAATCGCCTTAATCAAATGACAAGTGTACATTTTAAATTGATGGACCAAATACGGAAGTCACATAACAAAGAAAGTAAAACGATATATAAAAACTACACAAAGACTGTTTAATTATCACAATTTAAGTTCTCACTTGGGACAGGCAATGCAGTATTCGCACAGGGTTAGAAATGTTTAACATGATTTGTTGGATCTCCCCCTACTTCGTGGACAAATGTGCATTATTAAAAATGACACATTTATACACGGTTCTAAAAATCATGCCAGGTAGCATTAATTTTAAACAGAAAAGTAACTGAAATATAAAAATATAAAAAGGGGTGGTACCTTCTCAGTAAATGTTCCCAGTTTACTTAAAGCAAGATCAGTACACGAAGTCTCTCAAGACGGAAATTAATCAAAAACAGTGTGTCTAGAAATGTATTATCAAAAACCGTAATAACTAGAAAAGATGTCTCGATTAAATGCCAAATTAGTTTTTGTATAGAAGAAGAAGATGTGGTATGATTGTGTATGAGATAGCCACCCTAAACTTGTAAATTACAAACATCTATAGGTTGTCCTACGGCGTCCTACGGCTTCCATTAATAGACGCATATCCACACCCTTCGGCAAGCTGTAAAAAGCAAGTGATGACATCTAAATATAACAACTATCCACAATGTAAACCAAGTTACTTTTTAACATTAAAACAACGACATTCACTGGATTATAGAATCCTCAGGCTTAGGACATGCACATTAAGTATGTGGCGGTGTTAAACACATCACACGTGTAAATTACAAACATCTAAAGGTTGTTCTACGACTTTCAATAATAGACGCATATCCACACCCTTCGACAAGCTGTAAAAAGCAAGTGATGACATCTAAATATAACAACTATCTACAATGTAAACCAAGTTACATTTCAACATTAAAACAACGAAATCCACTGGAATATAGAATCCTCGGGCTTAGGACATGCACATTAAGTATGTGGCGGGGTTAAACACATCACACGTGGCACGACCGATACCTATCAAAAGGGTAAAACACTGCATCTTTTGCACAGCTCCAACAGAAGTTTACCATATTTATTAACTATACCTTGGTAATTGATAAACCATTGTAATGAATTTTTTTTATTTTCTAATAAACGATAACTGCAAAACTATCATCCAAACAACAGCAGTGATCGTGGCAAAATTAAATCTCTTTCTTTCAGGTTACAGACCACAATTAATTTACATCCACCTCGTTGTACGAATATAGTACCCCTTTAAAATAGTTTATTTTTCCATTTATATTTTTCCTATATTTTCTGTTTTTATGTTTCAACTTGTTTACTTTAAAGGTGCTTAATTGATTGATTGCTGCTTAACGTCCAGCTGGCAAATGATTACAGCCATATTCAGGACGGGAAAAAGTAAACAAACAATACATCAGTATGTAGACTATCAAAAGGGGACAGGTAAGGGTGGTACATTAAGACTCCCACTGGAAAAATTTCGGGTTGGATATGGTTGGAAATTTTATTCTTGTATCTGGCCGCCTACTGGCCACTCAAAATGAGCTAACGTTGCATATCCTAAACACGTTACGTCTTTACGTTTCCCTCCGATTGGATTGTGAATTTATACATACCCACAACCAGGCACGTCCCTTTTAAATTAAATTAAAATAAATTAAAATGAAGTAAATTAAAAATTAAATACAATTTATTTATTTAATTTATACGTCCCTTTTTTACGACAAGCGCTTCCAGGACGCAGATTACCTAGTGTCTGTCCTTTCCACGGCACAACATTGGCGAATGGGAGTCGAACTAACGAATACCCTTTTAGCAAGGCGGCCCTCGGGGTTACTTTAAGATTAAAATACTTTATTTCATTAAAAGTTTTGGTGAACCTGATAAAGGTTGTGATTTGGCTGCATGTATGGTTGTCAAGTTAGAGGACATTGGAAGCAGAATGAAAAAATGTTAGCCTCACAAACACATTTGCGTTAGCGCTGTTAGCATATATAACATTACACCCTAGGATCATAGGCGGATATTTTTTATTCAAAGTTGAAATTCTCAACTAGAGCCTAAACTGCATTAAAACAGAATTTAAACGATGTACACGATATATTCCGTTTTAAAACTTTCGATACAGTTTTACTTTTGTTAGGAATCATCACGGTATTGTAATGGTTAGCGTGCTCGCCTCGAGTGCGGAAGGTCGTATAGGTTCTTAAAAACAATAAGAAATAACTTTCTAAAAAATTCCAACTCTGTATTATTTATGACAATACTAACGGTCAGTTTATATGGTTCAATACGATTTTATTTGTATATTTGGACTTATCTTTAAAAACTATGCGTTAGTGATATGCGGTATAGGAGGTGTATCTTCATCCCCATCTAAGTTGTTGTCTCCCTTGTGAGAGGTGTATCATTTGTATTGGTTTTGTGTTTCTATAATTGATATATGTCTAATCATTTAAATTATTGCTAATCACTGTATCTAAATTTATGTTGATTAACACAGCCCGAAAGGGCGATATGATTATCAATAAAATCATTTGTTTGTTTGTTTGTTTGTTTGGTTACCCCCGGTATTGCTCAGCAAACTCACATATACTTGTATCTGAGTGAAAATAAAATAGATAGTGCAATACATGATTCACTGGTTTTAAATTGTTAACTTATTTGGCCTTGTTACTCTGGAATAACATCACGTTTTATTTCTAGGACCTTTAACGGCTTGTTGTTGGGTGTGGATATGTGTTCATTCTAAATGAAGGCCTTAATTAGAGCTGGTGATTTACCATTTTTGGAGGGCTGCAACGTAGGACATCATAGTGACATCTCCTTTTTCTATCATAGTCTATTAGACTTGCTACTGAAGGAATTTATTTGACTGCAACCCCTTATCGACTGGAACCCTTTTTTTTTAGAAAGGAACAATAAGATTTTATAAGAAAAAAATCTGGACTCTGTTATGCGACTAATAAAAGTCTATTTATTTTTTAAAATTTAAACCTTACTATCAAATTTCAAATCGCATGTTTACCGGTTTAATCACAGATTCGTGAATGAATGAAAACCAAAATAAGGACACCATTATTTGTTTAAATACTTTGGTATAATTTACGATAATATTAGAACCAGATAATTTGGCACGTAAAGGATATTTTGCCTGAAATCAACATTACTCTATTCAAATGTCATATCCTTTGAAAATTTGTCAAAAGTTTTTTTTACCTTAACCTATTATGACTTATGGGTCAGATATGAGTGTGGGGTAGAACCTTTTTCGGGACGCCGGGATTGGACAATTTTAGGTTCGGGATTTCGCGGTTTGTACCATTAGACTCCGGGATTTCGGGAAAAATTAGTATCGAGATTCGGGATGAACTGTATTTTTACCTCGGGAT
>JAULBM010330845.1:0-35644 GCA_032357055.1 Geukensia granosissima
ATAAATCTACACATTATGTCGCCCCTCACCGGAGTTCCTTCGACGCCATTTACATCCACAGGAATTATCGTAACACTGTCGATATTGTCTCCAGTAACCTTGACAGTGGTTACTTCGGCACCGTCCAAATTATTTACTGTCAACGGCAAGGTTCCTACAGTATATTTCTGTCCATCAGGATTTTCCAGATCTGTTTTATCTTCTGGTTGCAAAGGATTTCCACCGTATGTGACCTCGTAATCAACACCCGTAACCTCCTGCATAAGAGATGCCTCTGTACAAATTTCTGGTGTCGTCACATAAGGTGTCGATGATATGCTCGGTGTCATTGTAGTTACAGTTGATGTAGTTATCGGTCCTGTTGGTGTAGGTGTGCTGGGCGGAGGTGTAGTTGTAGGTGCTTGTGCTGTTGTGATTTCCTCTGTGAAAACAAATATTTATAATTTCATTTCATCGTTATCCAGATAATTTGTAATTAGTATAAAGCAAAAATATATATATATATATATAAACTTAGTGCTTGCTATTTTTTCGTTCTTATATTCCGTTTAACTGAGATTAATGTCAGTGAAGTTAACTCAAAATAAAAGGGACCTGGATTTTATTTTTATTAATGAAACAAAAGAGATTATTAGAACACATTAGGAAGCCTTAATTAGTATTACTAAAAAATACGATATTGGTTTGTTTCATTAAAATTGTTTCCCAGAAGACGTTTTTTAGTTGTAATAGAGCATCTTATTTTAATCAGTTTTGATGATATTTTAGTTATTAACGTACTAAAAAATACTTTGCAAAAACCATCTGATCCATGGTGTTTATCAAAGCAATTTGATTTTCATTCGAGGACGTTGCATGTGTTTATCTGTTATTTATTATTAAGTAAAAACATCGTAGAAAATTATATTATAGACTAAACTTAAGTGCATTCATAATTTGAAAACATCTATCAGTTTGGTTATGACTTTAACTAAACTTAATGCTTAATTGCGTCTTCAACTGGTGGTTATTTCAGTTTGTTTGCAATAACGATTTATTTGGGATATCCCAATACAAACTTTAGTCAAATTTGGTGAAATTGTATTTTGTAGAGTCCTCTTAAGAAATGTATTTGCCAATTTTTTTAAGAACTTCAGATGCCAAGCAGGATGAAATCAAAAGTTTTTTGTCTGCCTGAAATGGTTGAGCTCTAACAATTATTATGTCTATGTCGAATAAAGGACATTTTGTATCTTGTACTGACTTAATCACGGAAAAGTTTCAGTAAGACCGTAGGGCAAACTGAATATTTTATCGTGATAACGTCATTAGAAGATACAAAACGTCCTATATTCTTTTTTTTCGATAATTTTAGATAAAAATAAATTCTCGAGCTGAAAATGTAATATCTACTTCATTTTAACGTTTGAAAAAAAGATGTAGTGTGGTTTTATTAATGACGTCGGATCTACTTCAGTCATGACAAGACTCGTATGAAGACAAAGCACGCGCCGTAAATGCTTCGTTATTCTTCACAACAAGCCGATAATTTTTGTATCTGTGCCTGTAGACCTGTAGAAGAATTATCGGTAAGTACAGATCAAAGAAAATCGCTGCATATTACCGGTAATTTATTTTATCGCATAAGAGAAATCCAAGCAGGAGTTTTTTATCTCTCTTCACCGTTGCATCGTATAACTTATGACTTACCTTTACAGACTTTAACCTCTAACTGGTCAACTGTCATTGGTGAATTGGAATCAGTTGGTGTAAGGACTACTTTAACGGAATTCACTTCTTTGTTTAGGTTTGCTTCTTCACCAGGGGCGACAACAATCTGCAATGAAATAAAGGCTTTATACATATTTTAGCTAAGATAAACAGCTTTAATTAATTCATGTGTCGTTATCAAGATCAGAAGTTAAAAACTAAATATTGGAGTTTAACACCGTCTGCATAAAAAATGTTCATAGTGGTTTACATGATATTTTCTCAACCTTAGATCAAATGCTTCAAATGATTTTTCTTTTAGTTTTTTAGTTGATCTATTAATGATTAGTTAATAATTTGAGAAAACGTTTGATATAAAAGGACCAACAAATAAAACTTAACATTATATTGCTTCTTACCGGAGTTCCTTCGACACCATTGGTATCAACAGGAATTATTGTAACAGTGTCAATATTGTCTCCAGTAACCTTTACAGTAGTTACTTCGGCACCGTCCAAATTATCAACTGTCAACGGCAAGGTTCCTACGGTATACTTCTGTCCATCGGGATTTTTCAGATCTGTCTTCTCTTCTGGTTGTAAAGGATTTCCACCGTATTTAATTTCATAATTAACACCAGTAAGCTCCTGCATGAGAGATGCCTCTGTACAGATTTCTGGTGTTGTGCTAGGTGGCACTGTAGTGACAGATGGTGAAGTTGTCGGTCCTGTTGGTGTTGTCTCGACTGGAGTTGTAGGTGGTATTGTAGTTTCCGTTGGTGTTGAGTAAATAAGGGTTGAAAGTGGAGTGGAAGTTACTTGCGGTGTTGAAGAAGTTATTTCTGGTGTTGTTGGAACTGGTGCTGTTGTGATTATTTCTAAAACATTACAAATTGCATTTTTATAATCTATATATACCGAAAATTTCAAAGGGCTAAGGTATTAAAGTTGTTTTTGCAAGATGTATTTTCATTTACAATTAATTTTGTATCCACGCTGATGTATAAATATAAGTAAACCCGTTATCGTACATAGGTCAATGGTATTTTTCTTGAATGCAAAACTAGTGGTTGTGTATTTGTTTGCATCGAGTGTGGGAGTTTTTCGGTTTGATTCCGGGTCAACCCAAATCATTAGCATTGTTATTTACTACTCCAAAAGAGAACCACCCACTTTGGATATGTAACTGACAAATCTTATCATATGCGTTGGGAATGGAGATATCCTTATATCTTAAAAACCTAACTTTGTTTTATGCAAATGGTATTAATAAGACGCAAAAGCAAAGGCTGCTTGCCTCCGAGTTAGAATGATATATCCAGTTAGTGTTTTACTTCATCCTTGCCTTTTCAGCTAGTAAGACAAAATCTTCTTAACGTTAAGTAACAATTATCTATCAATTTTAATGCGAATTATATTCCAAGTTATTAATAGTGATCATAATGATATCATGATACAAATTGTCTACCTAGGACTAACCTTTTTTGCAAATAACAACTTCTAACTCGTCAACTGTCATCGGCGAATTCGCATCAATTGGAGTAAGGTTTATTTTGATGCTGTTGAATGCCTCTTCATTGAGATTTGCCACCTGACCTGGGTTTACATTAATCTACAACAGAAAGAATATGGCTCCTTGAATGAAAATATTTTTTGCTCACTATGTATTCATAAAAACCTAACTTAAATGTTTAAAACCCTAACAAAAAATTTAAATATATCTTAAGAGTACAAGTCAGGTGTTAGATAAAAAGTATTTAAAAACATTACAAAATTTAAACACATTTCCTGAACAACGGAGGTTATAACTTGGTGTGCTAGCAGTGTTTTTTATTTATTGATTTTTGTTGATCAATATTTGAAATCATTATTGGCCAAACATATCTTGCTTTTAAAGAAAAAGGTAAAGCATTCTTACCGGAGCTCCTTCCACACCATTGACATCTACTGGTATTATTGTAACGCTAGCAATATTGATTCCATTTATTTTCACACTGACGACTTCTGATCCGTCCAAATTGTTAACCACCAAAGGTAAAGTCCCAGCAGTGTATGATTGACTATCAGGGCTTTGTAGTTTCGAAGATTCGGTTGGGGTCAAGGGGTTTCCACCATATGTTAGGACGTAATCAACACCGGTAATTTCCTGCATGAGAGAAGCCTGAACGCATATTTCTGGTGTTGTGGTTATTTGTGGTGTTGTGACTTTCGTGACTGTTGTTGGGATGGCTGATGTTACGAAAGCCTCTGTGAAAAGAATAAAATTCGATGTAATATGAAACACAATTTTCCAATTTGCTTAAGATGTAACAAAATAAAATCTAAAAAAGAAACTCGAGAAGAGGACAATGGTCATTCAGCCCAATTTTAGGCCCAAGAATTTTGCTAAAAGGTAAATAATGTCTATTATTCTATACCGTTAGTATTGAAAAATGTCTATAAAAATCCATCCAGTTATTTGTTTACTTGGTTCTACAACAGATACGTAGTACAAATTGCTTTAAAACGTGAAAACAAAAAGAAATTTCTTAATTTAATACAATTTTTTATACAATTTTGTCGATTTGATACAGATCGCACAAAAATATTAGAACAAAACTTTTACAAATAAACATTATCGTTGTGACGCCTTTGTGCGATCATATCTATTAAAAACCCAAATATTTTTTGTATTTTTACAAAGAAATGTTATTTTTTGTTGAAAGAGTCAAATTTTCGCAGATGTTTTGTTGATATGATGAAAACAATATAAAGTAATGAATTATTGAAAAAGGTTTTTAAATAGCATTTTTATATCAACTGTTTGTTGCATCACATACTCTTAAATTTCGCACAATATAGGCTTAAATGTACTCCTTTAGATACCTTACCAAGACAACTAGACGCAAAAAGTTCAAAACCAAAATACAATGTATTTATTTTTAAATGAAGTATCATTTCTTATGTTTCAGTATTTGTTTTACCTGAGCAGATGACAACTTCAAGTTGATCAACTGTCATCGGTGTTTCTACATCAGTTGGAGTCAGAATTATTTTGATAGAATTGACTTCTTGCTGATTCAGATCTGCTGGTTGACCTGGATTGGCGTTTATCTGAAAATGATCAAATGAACATGTTCAACAAAAATCTGAAAAATTGTTTGTCTTAAATATTGTTATTACTTTTAATTCAATGTTTCGAATACATACGATTTGATTCAGATTTGAGAATATTGAAAACATATTATCTTGAATTATACTTGATAAATATGTTACTCTTACCGGAGTGCCGTCGGCATTATTTACATCGACAGGAATTATTTTAACGCTGGCAATATTGCCTCCTGTTACAGTGACGCTGACAACTTCAGATCCTCCCAAATTTTGAACCGTCAAAGGCAGGTTGCCAACAATGTAAGATTGGCCGTCTGTGGTTTTTATATTCGCTGCATCATTTGGTTGGAGTGGGTTTCCATTATAAATGATTTCGTAATTAACACCAATTACGTCCTGCATTAGAGATGCCTGTACACAGACTTTAGGTGTTGTTTGCTGCGGTGTCGTTGTTACCTCACCTGAGATAGATATAAAATGCATAATAATTATACACAATACTGCATAGCTAATTTCAATATTTCAATTGTCTGCAAACAAAATGCTTGAATGAGCTTCTGCGCCGTAAACGACGACAAAAATTATCTGACCGCAGTTATATTTTCTGTTTTAGCAAGTCTGAAATTTGTTTGCCAAAAAAATAATTAATATAATATAAAACAAAGAGCTTGATAATGTCATTTGCTTTAAACTTTTAATTATGAACTGTGTTTGGTACCACAATAAACGAATAAATTAAATCTTATAACATATTTATCGTTTTAGTAAATCAAAGTAATAAATTAAAGTTATTTTATTCTGCTTTGGATTATCTTATTATTTTTATTAAACAGTTAATGGTTCAAATATGTAAAAATTTGTAACTGGTAAATATTCAATTAAATTTTTTTGGTGAAAATTTCAGGTTTTATAAAACTATCCAGACAAGAATAAAAAATATTGACGGTGATCTCAAAAATTTTATATAGGGAACATCACTTCCAATGAGCTTTGAATAAAATATCCCTAATTTAATCACGACTTCACGTATAATTTGACACGTCCAATATCAAAAAGTTACTGACAACTACACAATGGTCAATCACAAAAATTGAACACGCATCACCCCAAGCTTAAGTTTCATAAAACTGTTAAAATTGGAATTTTCTACAATATTTTCTGAATTTACTCTTATTGCAATTTTTCTACTAATCGGGATTAGAGTAAAGGAAAAATTGGGTAAATGATGAATTTAAGATGATTTTTGAAACTGAAGCTTGCCATACTACACGACTTTTTGAACTTACAATTTAATTCATCAGAGCCGTCGTTGCATTCTTCCACATTATTACATCTCTGTGCATTCTCAACACAGATACAATCAGCACAAGTAAATGTCGTGTTTGCACATGTACATTCTACAAAACAATTATTGTAATGAAAAAATGTAAATATTTGGTCCTGAAAGCAAAATAATTGAAACGCATGTCAAATACGCGAAGTTTTATCAACAGTAGAAATCACATATTTGGGTACACATGAAATATAATCTTAAACTCTTAAACGACAAAGTATTTTTTAATAAATAATTTATGATACAGATGAAAAAAATGAGAAAAAAAATTATTTAAATCATAATTTTAAACGTTGTTGTTATCATATTACAAACAAATGAGATGATCTGAAAATTATTTTCAAAAGAATTGGTGAATTTTGAAAAAATAATTTTAAAAATGCGTCTTGCATATTTGCAGAAAAAACATACCACATCCTTGTTCATCAGAGCCGTCACCACAATCATCATGGCCATCACATTTATGGTTTATTGGTATACATTTGGAGCCTGAAATGCTTTTAGTATTACCGCAAATAAACTCGAGTGTTGAATCGCATGGAACTGGTGTAGTAGTAGTTACTGCAAAACCAAAACCAAAAATATAATCTTGCGTTGTTCATTACCAAAATACAATATAAAAATGCAGACAAACCCACAATTTCAATAGCTTCGTCATCTGTTTTGTTAACTGCACCGAACACACTGCATTGACTATATGCAACAATGTTTTGTTCCGATGTTAAATTTTTATAATGTGTGGTTTTCTGGGGATTGCTGTTTCTTTGTGGTTGGACAAATATACGATTATGTCATGAATGTGATGAATAAAATGTTTGCTCAGAATAACACTCGATAATCAAAAGAGTTAAAATAAATGTCTATCGTCTTATACCTGCTTCATTCTTATCTGAAAATTTAATCAAAGTACATAATGGAGAGGCTTCCAGTTTAGACATTTTTAGTGTTAATATACTACCATACTTGAAAAAAATTATGGCTTTTTTATCATTAGGTATGTTTCAAGTTAGCAAGAATATTTCTCTTTTGTATGTAATAAGCGCGTTAAGCGCGAAACTTCTAATACGTACCTTTACAATCTCTTTCGTCAGAAGAATCTCCTTCACCACAATCGTAATCTCCATCACAACGTTTTTTCATGGTCAAACATCTTCCATTGTCACAGGTAAATTCTTCACTGTCACAAGTGTACTCTGAAAGTTTTGGGGAGAATTAGTGATGGATTTTTTCTCACATATTATATCTTAAATTTGCTAGATTTGTTTTACTTCCATGAATTCTATTTTGCTTTATCTTTGGTATATTTGTAGATTTATCTATTATATACGAGGATATATATAAAGATCATTAATGTGAGAACTTGGCGTTTTATCCAAAATAAATCTTAATAAAGGAGTTGGTACGTTAAACCCCATATTTGGCCAAAATTTTAGATTTTGTGACATAATAATAAGTTGTTTTGAAAATAATAACCGTCTTTCAATCATTCATTGCTCTTTTTGTATACTGTTCGTCATTCCGACAAAATGAAAGGGCATATTTTACAATTTTGACAAGAATTTAACATTTACGGTAAAAATACTCAATTTTGGAATATTTTTTCAAAATAGATATGATCTCACAAAAACATCAGGAAGATATTTTATCCAAACATTTGTACTTGATAGATCTTTAATTTTGCAAAGTTTGGTTGTGATGTTTATGTGCGATCTATATATATTAAATTTGACAAAATAGTATCAAATATTGCATCAAATTAATTAATTTCTTAGTATTTTCACAATTTATGTATTTTCTATGTGTCATGTGATCATTGTAGAACTAATTAAACTAAAACTTCTGTTGGATTTTCTTTTTATAGACATTATTAAATGTAATATATATATATAATAATGGACATAAGTCAATTTCCATTTTTTAGCCAAATTCTTGAGCTAAAAATGGACCTTAACGACACTCGTCCTTTGGTATAGAGCCTAAAGTACCAATGCTACATTCAACATACAGTAAAAAAATCGATGTGTAGTGTATCTGTATATGTACACTTAATTTATTTAATAAATCTTTAAGAAAATACTTTTTCATTACATTTGAATTTCTTTTTAATAATTTGTTGTAATATAATGGTTGTCACCATTCAGTCATAAACATTTACCACAATTTCTCTCATCTGCACCGTCCATACAGTCTACCATATGATCACACACATAGTTGTTAGGTACACATTTCTTGCCATCATCGCATGAAAGTTCACCATATGCACAAGTGTAATCTGTAAATAATTTTAAATCGTATTTTAATTACACGTTAATGTACTTTATACAAACAAACATCGAACTGGTAATTTTTGTTTTAGTGTCTATATTATAGTCATTGTTTAAATTTATTTTCATTTATTAACAAGGATTAACAAATATCATTTTAGTTAAATCATGAGTTTACACATTTTCAACTTTTTTAAACAAAGATACCAATAAATGATTACGTAAGTTTTGAAGCTAAGTTTCTACAAGTAGCCTACTTATCCTGTCAAAAATTTATTTCAAATCTCGGCAATTTGTCGATGGAACATCGATTGCCTTGTTGTGCAATGTTTAGTGTCAAATTCTCGGTTCTCCCCAAAAGAGGTACTAGTGTCAAATAAAGTTGCAAGTTTCGTTTAAAGTCTTATTTTTTATGAGTTGTAGTTAGAGCCCCTTACAGTATCAATTTCTTGAACAAGTTGAGTTCAAAGTAATAAATTATTATTCTTCTGTGGGATCGCAGATTATATCATTAGATCTAAACAACTAGAGAAGAAAAAGACACGTAATATTTCATTTCTAACTATAACAATGAACGGGAGACTTACTACAAGCGAATTCATCAGATCCATCACTACAATCTGGGTGATGATCACAGTGGTACTTTGCTTCAATACAGTCGCTGTTATTACATCTAAACTCAGTTTCTTCACATTTTCCTTCACAGCTCTCGCCTGTGCATTGGAATTTTCCGTTGATACATGTGCTGCAAGAATCAAATAATTAAATATTATTATCGTATCAATGTAATTCCGTCACATTTTGTGCCTAATAATATATCAAATTTAATTTATAGAAAACAATCTAAGAATTTGAAGACAATGCGAAGGTTTACTATAACATATTGTGATAACTTTCGTTCAAATCTCTTGTTTCAAATAAAATTAAATGTTTGTAATGCTCTGACAGTTATCATATTGAATATTGCTTCAGTTATGCATTAACTTTGCCATTTAAGATGTTTTAAAAAGAATTCTTAAGTTATGTTCATCTTATTTCTTAACATCCAATATTGACACAGCATACTCATTCAGGATTTAATGTTTTGATACTGCCGGTATATCAGTTAATTAGCCATTATCTCAGGACAAAACCTCATGTCCAAAATCAGGACAGAAGTTTCTTTTAGAGCTCATACAGTCCAGCACATTCAATAAGTCGTGTCGTAAGACTTTTTTTGTTACACTGTGCTGTATCATATATTTATGGTTTGCGATTTTAGGTGGTCTCTGACTAAAAATTATTTAAATAGCACACGTTCTTATTCCAGCTTGAGTGAAAATAGACATTTATATATAGAATTAATTCTTACCAGTTCATGCAGTTGCTAACGATAGAAGTTCCAGCAGGGTATTCTCTATTGTTGTGTATACAGCTACAGTCGCTAGCTGGGATACATTTGGTTGTGTTTCCGGTGCCTGATTTTTAAACAAAACAACGACTTTTAACTTTTAGTATTGTAATGCTTTGTTTTATAAGATTAAATATATGAAAGGGAGACATTTTTATTCTGCATATATTTAGTTTCAACTTTTTAAACTGGTTATTTCTGTAGTTTTGTTTTTTTTTTTTTTCATCGTTTTAATTTAGAGCAACAAATTCGGACATAATCAGCTTCACGATGACAGGAATGAAGATGTCTGGACGAATGGTAAAACATAATATTCCAACTATTGATTTCCTTGTTTTTTAGTTTGACTGTGTGTAGTTTTCAGCAGTCTTTATCGTTGTCAGCCATATGCAGTTATGGTGTGTATTTAGAAGTAAACCATTTAAAAGCACAAGAAATGTATAATCAATAATTGTTTTGTATTGCTTTAATGTTGTATTTTTCACTGGTAACGTATCTTTTATTGATAAAAGTGACAAAATAACACTTACCATCTTGCACATATCCTTCGGGACAGAAACATCCTTCAACACAGTAGGTGGATTCGCACCATGGATCTGGTTCGTCTCCAACATTTTGACAGTTCTGGGGGCAAGGTTTTCCACATGCTTTGTATTCAAATCCATACGGACACATGATTGCTGAAATTAAAACCAATAGTTATAAATTTGTGTTTGTTGTGAGACTTCAAGCTAAAATTGAGTATTTTTATCTGTAACATTCACACCAGCTCTCTAGGAGCATTTCGGAATAACAAAGTATTGAAATATTTTCTTTATTGAAAATAAATGTAAACCGTTGGTAATGATTTGTTTTACCCTTTACTAGTTACTGAATTTGCACAATTCCAGTGCAATATTACTTGACATGATTTTTCCCTCAACTATAATTAATACTAACAAATACTTGTGCATGATATAAGCTGTTTAAATCGGGTTTGCAGTATACATGTGACAATACATTTAAAAGGTGATATCATGTTCGAGGCTGCATTCGCTGCATCAATATCCTTACAGAGCACTTGATAATCAGCGGATCGCAAATATTGTCACTTTTACGAGTAATCTTATGTATGATTTTTACATCGGTAATAATTCGTGTTTCGTATTCAAATTAGCAACTAACACCCGATAGATATTATTCATTTTCCATCTTATAAATATGCTATTGTTCTGTTAGTTGTGACAGGCGACGGTCGTGGACTTATTACCCTTCCGTCAGGGAATGGTACACTGTTTATTATATCTACCAGAGTTTTGCAAACCTGATATAGTAAACGACATTGTACTTACGACAGAATCTTGGACTTCTCCATTTTACTGGTTTTCCTGCTTCGTTACATTTTTCGGCGAACATAGCAATGGCTGTACACAAACATTCACAGTCGCCTCCAGTATCACAACTAAAATAAACAAATTCATGTGTTTGTGTTTACTTTATCTTGAGCAGATTTGCTGGTTTTATTATTTTTTAAATTAATTCTGATATCTCATTGGTCAATTAAATTGTTTTTTATCCTTTGGAATATTATTTCCATTTTAAGTTTTTTGTTTATCTGAGTTTAATACTTGAAGTTGAAGTGCAGTATTTCCACAAAGGTTGATCAATCAATGATTTAATAATCAAATTATAGTAGGAACATTAAAAAGTTGTTAATAAAACCATGGTGTTGTTTTCTTCTACTTACTGGCATGCATCATACAGACAATCTGTGTAGTACTTTTCAACCTTGGTCGAACCTCCGGATATTGCCTGTCGACATTCTTTGAAAATGTCTTCGTAGATAATGTTACAAGATGCTTGAGCCCATGCAGATCTGTAATTCAAATCACCCTAAAAGAAACAAAAGTATGCTGTAAAGTAAATTTGAAAAATAGGTATATGTCTATAAAAATGTTAATTCTTCATATATATCCATGATTTCTACACTTAATGAATATGTGTTTTAACTTGAATATAAGATAATAAAATATCAATAAACAAATGGTTGAAATCAAAACTTACAGCACATGGAGCTTCCGGTTCTTCAGCCACGGCAGATTCATCACATGTTGTGTCAACGGTCCAGCTTGTGGCGAAGTCGTGGATATTGCTTGCAATGGTTCCATCGCTCTTGATTAGTTCACCACTTTCAGACATACCATCAAAGTTACCACAAAGACCTTGTACGTTATTAGTCCACATCGTTTTGTTCAAACTGATCTTTAATCTGGTTCCTAAAATAACAAAGGTGTAGCAGATATTTAGAACCAATAATCAAAAAAATATACTAACTAAATATAAAGTACTGTAAACTGTAGAGATTCATTCTGGATAAAAGAAAGCATATAGTTTTACCAAAAGGAAATTATTAATAATTAGTTTTATATATTGTTTAAGGTCAAGAAAAAAAACAGCGGGTGATAAAGCCAAAGCGACCGGAGCGCCCTTTCCGGAAAAATTTTCACCAACTACAAGGACTTTCGACAAAATTTGGTCGATAAGTGTTTCCCCCCTACAGATCCTACAGGCCATTGTTTTTCGGAAAGTTTAGCTCAACTGAAAACACGTGTTGATTTATTTTCAAGTCAAAACTATATTTGACGTCAAATTACTTTGCAATATCTTACATTTGTTTATTTTGTAATAACACAATTATCAAAATTCTTCAACAGTCTACAATGGTTTTATTTGTTACAACAAAAGTATAAATTCTAGAATTTAAAATGCAATTTTAATGTGAAAAAGTTACAAAATTGTGACATATATTCTTAACATACCTCCATCCCACAGTACTTCTATTCCCAAATATTTAGCAACAATAGAGGTCCAGTAGCTGTATGTTGATACTACGAGTCCTTCACTGACGTATTGTTCGTTCAGTTGTGTATTTCCTATTTTCACATTTTCACCCCTTATCAGATGTATTCTGGTATCTTTGATCATTATTTCTACGGATTTGGTGCAGGTGACACCTGTTGTACCGCAAGGGACATTTTCGACTTGAACGCTGAATGTGCCATCGATTGCCTTTGCCAGCCAATATCTACAAGATCCTTGGAAGGCATATTTCAGGTCATCAAAGGATACGTAGTGAGGATCACCAAATACCCAACATGTTCCTGAAATACATTGAATCATGTGGTTAGTGTTTTTATTACTATACATTTTGTAATTTAATGATAGCCGAGAAAACAATTAATTGCTTCGTTTATTAGATACATCATCATTCTATTATTGTTACCAAATTATAACCTATAAATTTTATTTATGTATTAAATATCTTTATCTTCAATGATCAAAGTTGTTACGTTCCGTAGAGCTCTTTTACCTTTAATTTTGCTTCAAATTCGGCAAAACTGTAAAAACTAGTAATTTGCAAAGTTTTAACTAACTTAATGAACCATAATTATAACATACCTGGACACTCTACTTCTCCTACTTTAACGAACACTCTGTTTTCACATCTCCTGTTGAACGATAAAACAATGAAATTGTTAAACGATCTTAAAGGGTTGTATATTGCATCTTTAACTGAAAATAAATATAATTTACATCGATAATCAAGCTATATTTTGGAATTTTATTTTTGATGTTCTACCAAATTGCCAAATTTCTATGTTATCCGTAATTCCATCAAATAAGGTAAAATACTTTAAAAAGAAAACATAAGCTTTTGTTCGTTATGCCATAAAATAGCAAACCAAAATGCGTTACTTACATTCTAACACATTTGATTGTGACTTCCTGTCCGTTCTGATAATAGTCCATTCCGTACATGCAAGGACACTGATCTGGAGTAACGCATTGTCCCTTAAAAAAAAATAAAATATTAAATACTAGTTAATGGTTTTATTGCTTTGCATAACGTTCACGACATGTTTAAGGTTTATACAAGTTCATATTTCATAAGGCAAATTATGATGGTTCATAATGATTACAGAATTCATGGGAATTGATGTTATTTTGCATTTTTATATGTACAGATAAAACAATCGGCGAAAACTCATTGTAATTAAAATTTTGTAAATTCTTAATTTGTTATTTCTACTGAATATTTCTGATTCTGATTAACAATTATAAATGAGATTATTGTAGGTTTGAATAGCATTGTGATATAAACTGGAACTTGTTTTTATAAACTGATAGAGATCGATCTAAATCAATATTTTTACTCGCTCAAACATAAAGTATTCATTACACTATTTTAAAAACAAAATTGACGAAATTGAAAAAATACAAGTATGATCGAAATTCTTTTTCTGTTTACTTACATCAGGTGCCATGACAGTTCCATTTACACATCCACATCCTTTGTAATGTGTGGTGTCAGTGCAAGTCATCTTTAAGTCATAATTTGCACAGGTTTTGTACACTTGGCAAACAGAGTCGACATCAATCATCTGTTGGTTCTTTGGACAAATGATGTCTTCACATTGGTCGTGATCTCCGCAGTCCCAAGCGCCATTGGTACACGTGCTATAAAATAATTTTAAATGTTTAATAAATGGTATAGTTAGCTTTAACTGTTTTAAAAGAGTTATCTTTTCAAGACTCGTTATTAGTTTTTTCATTCTACTTTTACCAGAGGTGGTAAATTAATATTATGATATAAATTTATATGTGTATATATAAACAAAAAGTTAGACAAGCCAGTATATATTGCCACCAATCAATCCCAGGTTGAGTATGAAATATAAATTCACGTTAATATCAGTCGTCATACTATTAATAAATCGTATCATAATTCTGCAGCTAAGCAAGTTCGCAAATCTGGTATGGAAGGGGAAAATTTTAATATGAATGGACACATCCTTATTAAATTATTGGATTATTTAATAATCAAGACGCAACACGGGGTATCCATAGATTTTACTTAATAATGAATTATTTACCATATTGCACAATCTCTCGTAGTATTGGATCCGGCTTCAAAAATCTTTTGTGGGAAACTGTACTTGTCATAGCAAGTACAAGCAGCCTGTTTGACACATACACCATGATCGTCAAGGAAAAGTCCCCGAGGACATTGACAACCAGCGGTACATTCTTCTTCGCAGCTGGAATCGGCAATTTCAAAATCTCTGCATGTTCCATAGCATAGAGGTCCACATTCGTTGTATACCTGGCCGTCTCCGTTCTCATTGCAGGAAACAAGAGATGCTACAATCATAGAGAAGTGTGAATAATGTAAGTTATTGTAGACAAAAACTATAGCACAATGAAACGAAATTTAGGAAAATACTTAGGATTTTGCAATACATTTTTGAAAAAGACTGAATGAACAGAAATTGATGTTTGCTGTATCATATCTACAAGATCAAATTGGTTACCTAATATTTTTTCATTCGATTGATAAGTGTAAGTCTATTGATTTACAAAGGCTGGTTTCGATGCAATAATTCTTAATTCAATTTCATTTGATTTTAAAGCATACATTGTACGATAAAACATTTACAAGACTGTTGTATTATATGTACGTCTGGTGCGGAATTCATGTATTATTTACGCTAATGAGCGCAGTTTAACTTATTTCGTATTTCTATAAATTTACAGGTTGACCTTTAGATAAGGCACAGCCCTTTTAAATTAAATTTGAGGCTTAATTATCAAATAATGTATTAATTATAAAAAATTATAAATTATCATGTGAACAATCTAATTACAGAATGGACAAATGTTGGTATAAGTCATGTAAGAAAATATGCTCTTCGTAAACTGATCAAAATACTGATAAGTGTTGAATAATTATGCAGATACATGTAATATATATATTTATATTCATTTATTAAGCGAATTCTTAAAACACAGCATTTCCACTTTTGTTTAACAAATGATGATTCACACTTCATATATAAACAATATGTATGTTGTTAACTTACAGCAGTCAGTTTGTAATGATCCATAAGTTGCCCAATCAACTATAACTCCAGCGATCGCACAGTGTCTTGCAAATGCTGCAACCATGTCGCACATGGTAATTTTGTAGGTTGTACTTTCTCTGACATTGGTATCCACTACACAGTGGTCAAAATAATACTGTATCTTATCAGTTACAGCAATACAGCTGGCAAAAAGAGACTCTTGATTTGGATCTAGATAAACACATTCGGAAACGGCTGCTGCTTTCTACAAACAAAAACAGAAATCATTGAAATCACTGGACTTGTTCAATATTGGAAAGGATCAAAACTTTAAAAAATAATGGATTAATAGATAACGTCTTAGAATATATAAGTTTCAAAAAGTGAAGCAAATAACTTTTCGTTAAACTAAAATGGCCTTATTTCATTTAACATAGCAGTTGGAAAGGTACGTGTACATATGGGGAATTGTCTTTTAAAATTCATGATTTATCTAGTTTTTAAAATAATCAAATTTGTATTCATTAGGAGGTCATTTAAACAAAAAATTACAGGCGACCTTTTCATAAGGATCAATTTATTATAATTTGTTAAACAAATGCAGGCAATCTTTTAATACAGATGACTGCTTTATCAAGATATCCTTTAAGGCAGGACAGATTTTATTGTACTGGTTTTTTTATTTACCTCTTGTGGAATGCTGAGCTCGGTTGTTGGTGGTTTAACAGTACACTGGTCGTCACACATACGGGAAACAAAAGTGTATGGATCAGTTTCAGCCAAACCATTTGCTGTCATAAAATCGTCGTCCTGTTGGTAGTTGTATCTTCCGCAAAGACCAATAACCTTTGAATATAGAAAACATTTTAATTTTTCAGCTTATTTGTCGTTTATGTTAATTTTCCCTTTCATTGTCATATTGCCAGTTTACAAAGTCATCATAAGAAATTTTGATTTAAATTAAGTACAATGATATAATTACGTTATGCTATCAATATGCTAGTGTAGATATTTTCCAAGCTACATACATACAGATTTATGCACATGAAACGATAGAACATTTATTAACTGTGGTTAATAAATGTTTTGATATCATTTTGAAAAAAAATAATCATATGATGTCTTTTTGTTTCTCTTATGACTCAAATATCAAGCACATTTATACTTAAAGAGAGAATAATTAGATATGGTTACAAGTGCATTGTAACCTGCAGAAAATGTGCACCATTTTGACAGATATTTATACCTTATTTGCAAAATATGGACTCAAATAGACATATACAGCTCTCCTTTTATCGTACAAAACTTTGAATCCAAATCCTTTCACCATTCTATATCTATTGCTGGCTGCCTTGATGTAGATATATTTAGAGTGATATGGTTGAACATCAATTGTGTTCGTAAGTTCTTGTTCACTTCCAGGAGAGTCTAAATCAACGACAGTGACCTTCTCACCCTCAAGAGATACTCTGGTTCCTCTGTATGTGATTGTTAATTTTGACAAACAGAAATAACCCGATTTGATGTTTGAGCATGCTGCTGTGTGAAAATCAATATTGAGGTCGGATCTAGGATCGTCCAATACCAACTGTCCACCGTAAGGCTGAAATATAAATGAAAATAAAATTGACATTACCACGTGACATTTTCTTTTGTGTCTTTGAAACAGCATCCTCGATCAAAATTATGTTGTCTAACAACTAGTAAAGCTTACATGTTTTCAACTAAATCACATAAATATTCATTTTTTGTCCCATAATGTCTTTTTTGATAGAATTGAAGGTCATATCTTTATATATCTGTATGTATTTACCTTTACGACACTGAATTCACATATGCTTCCTGGGTTAAACGAATACTCGTAGTTGTCAAATGTTCGCACGTGGTTCAAACCAACAATTTCGCACATTTCTGAACATTTGTCTTCAGTACATTGCCAACGGCCCATGTTACATTTGCTGAAAAAAACACGCAAACGTTATCTTTCAAGTACAGCAACATGTCAAATTTTCAAATGATATTTGATTAATTCATATATATGTTTAAAAGCTTTTATAAAAGTAGTGATAAATAGAATTTATTTAAAATTGACAATTTTCATAATACTAACAACCACTCTAAAATATTTTCCTCGTTATATTTGGTAATATTATTCTTAAAAATGTTGACAAGTATATCGCTTAATTCTTGTTCAGTCGACATAAAACTTCAACATTCGATTCTTACCATGTATTACATCCGTTCTTCACTGTTTCTCCTGTTTTGTATCGTCTTCTTTCATATTCACATTCGCATTGTTCAGCAGTGACGCACACTCCATCTTGTATAAATTGACCTAGTGGACACTCACAGCCAGAAACACAATCTTCCATACAACTATCGGGCAAGACTGAATATAGTGATTTGCATGTTCTTGGACATTTTGAAGAGCATTCTCTGTATACTTTGCCATTCTCACATGTTTTTGCTGCAATTAAAAATATTAAGTTTTATTATCTGTCAAAGATTGCTGGAGTTTATTTTACGAAGAAATTCACTTAGAAAGAGCTTATGCAATTCGAAGACATGAACATATCGCGTAGTTTGCGCTATTCGCGTCAACATTTTTGAGTCACTTGCAAAGACATAATACTGTTTTTTTTCTTATCTGACGTAATTAAAACGGTGAAAATTTGGACACTTTGATGTCATTTTTACAGACGTATCAATTTGAATATTCAGTAAATGCTTGACCCTTATTATTTACTTACGACATAGGTATGGTGAACGCCAGAAAACTATCACATCAAGACTGGCGCAAGCTTGTGCAAATCTACTGATTATTTCACACCTGACTGCCTCTGTGTCGTTTTTCTCTCTACATATTTCGTTTCGACATAAATCAAACATGAAATATGGACTGATCTGAAATAAAATATATTACACATCAATAAAATAGTTAAACAGAATTGTTAACAGATCATAATTTGCGGGCTGTTGTAAACATCACAATAAGAAGATTCATTCCCTAACACATTTACTGATAACAAAGGGAAATATACAAAAAATTTTAAAAAACTACATAACAATAATGAGCAATGTAGCCTTTCCTGTTTCCGAGAAAAATAAAGTGGGGTTAGACTAGTTTTTCGTGCACCAAAAAAACTTCAATATTTTGTCTATCTATAGAAAGAGTAAAAACTATTGTTTTAAAATAATACAAAAAAGAGTTCAACTTACCAGTTTGTGACACTCGGAAAACATGCTGTTCAGTATAGGAGAGCATGCCATTTCAGCGTTCTGTTTGTCTGCAGATGTTGAACAATAATCAGCCTCGCCTCCAGCTTTAGGACACTAAAATCATATTCATTGAATGTATTTTAATCTTACTTTTTCATTAATTATTTATTATTAGTTTTGAATACGTGTATTTTTATCGTTTGTCAACCGTTTATGTTTACTGTGTATTTTGTTCATTTCCTTATTATTTTATAAAACTTTTGTGAATCGTTATAATCGAGTTTCGAATCGACTTAAGAATGCCTTATAATAAATGAAATGTCGATATTTTTCTCTACTCTTTGCAGAACTATGAACAGTAATTAAACATGTCAAATGATAGTTTAAAACGCTAAAACATACGACAGTACTGATCATCGTCAGCAAGTCGTCGTAAATGTTAATCAACTGACCATAAATTTCCATATTTTTTAAAAAGAGCCATATTAATCATTTATTTAACAAATATGTCAAAATCATAAAATGTCATTTCTTCATATACAAAAAGCGATATTTTTACACAGTGCTTTACCTAAACCTTAAAAGTTATACAATTAATGGACTCAGAAAAACATTAAAAAGTTTTAGCATTACATGGTTCTTTGAACAAATTAGAAAAGAATATTGCGAAAAGAGACGTCTGCAAACAACTACTGCTTTTTGGGATAAATTAGATAATCGGGACAATCTGCGGCATTATTTTCGCTCATGGTTCATGCAAATGACAAGTTATAATAGGTCAGTACTGTGTATGGTGTTTAATTATCAATCGTCATACTTACGGGATTAGCTTCATTAGCGATTGTCCATGAGTTTGCTGCAACAATAGGACTGGGAGCGTCTTCTCCACTCCTTGTCTGCTTGTCATCTATATTACAAAGTAAAAGGTTATCGTGTTTGTGTGGCTACAGCATATTATTTACAACAAAGTAAAATCACTTTCTTTTCTTACATTATGTTGAACCGAATTAACTATTCTAAGAAGTCTGCAATAAGTAGTCTCCGACCATTATTTTTTATATTATATGATTTAAGACTCCTACCGACTTCTGTGAGAATTTTGTTTTAATTTATGGCTTGATCATCAAATACAAGTATTAGTTGCAACAACTTTTTATGTTATATCAAAGTCTAAATTGGTTATCTTGCTTGTAGGAATATCTCACTTGAAAGATTGTCTTATTATCTTACTTGTAGGATTGTCGTCAAAGTCTCCACAAATACCACGGACTGAATTCTTCTGAATCTTAGATTTGTCTAACGTAATGTAAACAGTTGACAAAGCGTCAAGTTTAAGGCTTACTCCTCTATGACAGTTGCAGAATATCCAATCTCCTTTCTTTAAAATTGTGCATGCTGTAATATCAAAAACTTCAAGTTGAAGCTTCACAAAAAACAAGTAAACGGAAGGAGATACTGCAATATCCAAGCATTTAACTGATGGAAACGTACAGATATTCATTTCAGTGTGGACTTCTTTTGATTTATTTCCAAGTTATTGAGCGTAAACAAAAACAATGAATAAATTTTTATTTCAAATAACGAATTGAACTATTACTAGTATTTTAGAACTGAAAAATATAACCTATGACAATTTCTTTATGTTAAACGCTGTAGTTTCAAATTTTGGGGTTTAAACAGTATTTTATATGAAAAAAATGGAAGGCTAGTTGTTCATATGTAAATAAAAAAAACTATATGAAGAAGAAAATCCCGGAAAGGAAGAGCAAATGCTGATAAATCGGACCGATATTTTATCAAAATGTTTAAACACTTCTTACTTTTGGCAGGAGATTCCTTGGGGTCTTCGGAAGCTACCGGGAATGCATTTCCATTTATCCATACCATTCCGTTTTCAAATGTTAAGGACTCTCCGGCAATGTCCAATGTTATTCTCTAAAATACAAAAAAATATTTATTATTGTTACGCATACTATCGAATGATTAGTTGATTAAATCTTGTTCGGCAACATGTCAGTGATTTTTTTAATTATATCGATGCAAATCAAAATTTAAAATGCTCAGTCAATTCGTATTGCCTTAAATAAAAGTGTTTGAATGTCTCATTTTTGACACTTTTCAATTGGTTGTATTTTATACGTATGAAATATAAATCTTTTGCTTAATACTTTTCGATTTTATGTATTTCAATCAATTAAAGATAGCTACCTTTCTGCAGGTCGAGAATGTTTCACAGTTAACTACTTGTGACTGTACATGCCAAATAGGATCTGAGTTTAAACTATCCATGGCTAGAGTATATGTGCAGCGTCCACCAAATATGAATTCCAACCCGTCAAATGTTCGGTAATAATTTGGTCCAAAGTTGACACAGGTTCTCACGTTGGCGTTGTATGTTTGCTCAATAATGCCTTCGGTGGCTGCAAAAAGTAAAAATAAAATCAGTAACAGAATAGCTGGTTTCATCTTTGAAATCTGACGAAAAATTATACATATGTTAAATATCCCTATGAATTTCAGCATGATCGTTTGCATATTATTGAAAAACATTAAATTACGCACAAATGTTACCTACCATCTTTTTTAACAGTAAATCATAACCAGCAATTCATCCCAAGCATGTTTAGTTTCAATAAAATATTATATCAAAGAAAAGAATTTATCACCAGAAATTGTGATAATAAAAATCATTGCATAAAAAAAATATTTCTTGACAGAGAAAAATCTTATTTTTGTAAAGTGTGAGAGTTTTTTTCCAGATAATTGAGTTTTTAAGTGGAAACAGTCATAAAATGAAAAAAAGTGCTATAATGACACTGCTTCTAGTGGAAGGTACTATAGACACCATATAAGCACAGATAAAGAATGTTTTGTTTGGTTTTTTTTTTGAAAATTTAAAAAATAAAGTGCTGCATTCTATAAGTACATTTAAGTATGAAATTGAATATTTTTTTCAATGTTAAGGTACATATATACCTGTAATTTTTACAAAATTTAAAACCACAAACTGTTCAAAAGTTTGATTTATCATTTTTGTTTGTTTCTTTTTGGGGGTCATGTACGACCTTATGAGCTATCCGTTTTAAGATCACATGACAACTTTCGAATCATTGTAATTTTTTAAACGATTTATATAAAACTATTGATAACAACGATGGTCATTGATTATGAACATTACCATGAACAGAAGTGTTAAATCAGACTTACGTCCTTCAGTTTTGATACACTGTTCACATCTTTGGTTTCCAACACCCCAACCATGAGCATCGGAAAGAGCACAACATTCTGCTTGGGAAATAAGAGAATTTCCGGCATCGTTAGCTTTTACTGTGTCACATCTGGAACCTTTGTAACAATACTGCAGAGCATCTGTAGCATCTGAAAACATATTTTATATTGCGTTATTGTTTGTGTTTTTATTGGTGTATTAAAACCATCAAGTTATGTATAACAAAAATAAGCCAAAATATCAATGACATCATCAGTCAAAGCTACTGATACTACCATATAAACAAGAGTTTTAGAATACGTATGAAAGTAACGATAAGGGTATTCAAGATTTTCGTAACGAGGGTTAAATCTGCAACCAAAGTTCTAGAGCATTATTGTTTCATTATTTTAAGAGAAAGTATAAAATTATCAATGTAAGCTTACTTCTGAGTGGAAGATGAGTTTTTACATCATTCATACATACCAGATATTTTATCTTCACAAAGGATTCCGGTGTAGTCCTCTGGACACTCGCATTTTCCGGGTTCCGTACATACTCCGCCGTTTTTACAACCGCCAACACAAACCGCTAAAATTAAAATATTTGTAATGTCAGAAAAGTATGTTTACTGTTTAATGGTTGTTATATTTTGGAATTTCGTATGGTTTGCCTTTTGCAAATATTTAAAAATGGCTTTAAGTATTTTCCGCATTGCTGTATTAAATACATGTTTTTAATGTGTGGAACGTTGGATTCGATGTTTTTTAATATCTGTAGTTAGATATGGGTTGCGGGAAACACAAACGAAAATTTAATATCGTAACTGGCTTTTTAGAATACAATGGCAAAATTCGCGAGTGGTTATGCGCATCTCTCCAATTTTAGTCAATGGGCTAAAACATCGAGGAATAAATCAACACGATCAGCAACGCCTAAGGATAAGTGATTAAAATTGATTGTCTCATTTGTTTATTTTTATAATCCGTTCAAGAATAACTAATACATTGCTTTAGCAAGCTCCTAAACCATATTAAGAAGAAAAATAGCCGTTATTCGGCACAGTTGAGAAATGTAGATATTAAAAAAGAATCGGACAAACAAAAGTAATTGACTCACGTGTATCACAGGCAGTTGTTCCATTTTCCCATCCGTCACAACACTCCTGCACTTCACGTGTTTTTTCTCTGTAAGGAAACAAGATAAAATAATATATGTTTTTCTGTTAAATTAAAAACGATTTCCACTGATATCAAATGTTAAATTAGTTCCTTATTTGATACATGTATTCACTATCAGAGGCATAGAATGCATTGCGAAATATCTTAGGAAAGATAGGTTGACTTAAGATCGTTTTAAATATCTTGTTTTCATTTTGGTATATCAGAAATGTAATCAAACTTTTCTTGTCATCACATGATTTATGTACATCGATAAAAGAGGCGAGATTATAAACTAATATTTTTTTTATAATTTGTCGCTACTAAAATGTCCCTTCAAGGAGCAATCTGCGACCTCACTATACAGAAATGATATTCCAGCTTAACAGAATCGTCAGAATAATTTTGAATCCCTCTTTCTATTATCTGGTCAAATATCAAACAATTCGATACTTAAGTTAAGGTGTAAAAGAGGCATAATATTAACGAGTGACAGTCGGGTTTAGTCCCATTTCCAGAAAATGACATATTCGTTTCACAACGTGTTCGAGCTTTATATTACAGGTTATCAACTTGAGTTATTCAATTAACAATTTACAAATTAAATAAAAAAGAAACTCTAATGAGTTTATTATTATTATAATATTAAATAATGAGAGTTGAAAAGCGAGCTCCCACGAGTTGTGCAACCTGCTTGTATTGAATAATTTTATTTTGAATTACCAGTTTGTTGTCGGAATGTACTCGCGTGAAATGCTGACATTCGTTTCAGTTGCATTGTAAAATGTTGAAATCATCAAGACGTCACAAGTGAATGATGATCTCACAAAGCATGGTTTTACCAGATAAGCCAATAGAAATGACCAAAAACGTTATCGATTCATAGGATAGGCCAATCAAATACGAATAATAGCTTAATCACTAAGTGATAGAAGTGCAAGTCACGGTATTTACTTCAAGTATCATTTGAAACATATAAAGAATTTACAGTAGAGTTATTTGATATTGACTGTAATTAACAAGTGTCAACAATTTCAATATATAGTTTAGCTTCAGCTTAAGTATACTTACTTGTAGAAATAACATGTTTTTGTAGGAGGTCCGGAATTCATGGCATTGCGGAGATATGCGTTCCTTTCCAAGTCCGTTAATCCAGGAAATGATTTCTCCTTCTCTAAGAAAGATCCTTGCATAATCATTTCCATAAAATTTGCACAGTCATCTTGTAGTTCTTCAGTTTCATGTACGATTCTTGGGCAAATGTGACTGTAAAGTAAAATAGCTTAATTACCATTATGTCCGATCCCAGTATAACTTAGTATATGTTTATGCCTAAATTACTAACAGTGAGTAATGCATATTCACTAGATATAACCGTTTCTATTATTTATTATATTCAAGGAACTTTGATAAATATGCAAATCAAGCCATAGGCAAGTTTGCTCATTGTGGTGATATTCCGTATCCAGCTCATCCAAAGGAAGAATTTGAGCAAATATGGCAGTGAAACGTAATTCTTTTATGAGTTTACATTGCATATGCAAATTACCACGAGACGTTACAATAATGGGGAGTTGGAGAGGACCAATACTTAACTTTGTCTTGCTTTAAAGAAGTTCACACAAAACAATCTTGATACTTCCTACTCGTCTATCAGTTAATAATCATGTTTATCCTATTTGTAAATGTTCCTATTTATTGAAATTAAATCAATTTTGATCAATGTTCGCAGATTACGACTGGACCATAACATGGCCATGTTACACAACTTTAAAAATAATCTTTATTTATTTCGCAAATAAAACACATTCCGATCATCATTTTTTTAACTTTAGAAACAAAATGAATTTTAACAATGCCTATTTAAACCATTTGTATTCAGATGTTTTGTTTTAACTATAGTTGTGGTAGCCAAACATGAAGACAAACAACAATATTTCACTTTATAACAACAAAAATCAGTTTTACTGTCAGACGGTCTGCACTGATCCTTCTTCCTCAGTTTAAAGCCTTCCACAAAAATTTTGATATTTTTATTTGTTTGCTTGATTTGGGCAGGTAACTGACAAACCTTATCATGTGCGTTGCGATTTAAACGCAACCCGTTTTTGTAAGGTACAAACTCAGGCGCGATCTCACACCGTACAGGTGATAGGCTACAGTGATCAATACAGTTAAGTTTAAATCATTTGAAACACTCTCACATGCTGAGTGGCAACAATGTCTTCACTGGTCTGTTTTAAACAACTACCTATATCATTCGTCATCCGAACCGTCCTCAATTCATGAATATAACCACTGAATCCCAGGTAACCGAGAAAGTTTTTTAAAAATGTAATTTTTCAGTTTTTTACGGCAAAAGGGTCAGGGGTAACTTGTCTCCGTGGCTTTTAATTTAAAGATGTGTGATGCATTTCTGTTTTTTATCGAGTATTTTTTTACATTTCTTTAAAGTGGCATGATATGTTTGTATTAAAATAAGACAGTTATTTTATTTTTAGATCACACAAAAGACCAAACTATAACTTACAGATGGCAACGAAATTTTACAGACAATCAACATCCTGATCGATAACAAAACAGTTATATGACTTATATAAAGGGATATGTTCCATATGTGAAAAACGTTTCGGTCGCATTGTTGTGACAAGGTTTATCGTTGCGAAATATCAATATTGCAAATGACAATGGATATTTTCCCATTGTTGTAACTTTGATTTCATTCCTCATCCAGACAACCATTAAACTACCACATAGACCACCGATACACACGACAGGTGCATTAAGTGGAGCAGGAGCTACGGAACACTTGAGCTCACAAATGTCTGATTGATCAGTTTTTATGATCAGTTTTAAGTGTAGTGTTTTATGTACGTTAAACTTCAGTTTAGTTTCGTTGACCATGGTTTTGTGTGTCCTCTGAAATAGCCATTTCCATCTGTTCCCTGAGTATTTTCGATTTCTATCTATATATGTCAAAGTTCGAACATAATATAAGGTATAGGTACAATCGTAAATAACATATCAGATAATATCATGTTAAAAGACAAGCAATAGCACTTATCACCATATGAATAATAGGAAAAGCTACCTGGGCTGGTTAAGTGTCAAGGGAGCTTAGGTTATTCTGACTTTAAGTTTTCATGAAATTGTCTTATATGCAATAAGTAATAAAAATAAATCATCATTAAATCACAAACCAGAAAGAAAAAGTATCATATCTGCGCTTAAATATTTATTTCTTAGTTGTTTTTGATATAAAAGATAATTGAGTTAATAAAGGCACAAAATATACAAAATATTTCCTCATTTTTTTTATTAACAGTATTGACTAATCATGTATAATTGGCGAATAATGGGTTTGTTCGGTCGAACAGTTTATGAAAATTTAGAAACAAAAATCATTCCACTTTCCTAACGCAAATAATTCGAATTCAGCCCTCAAAGAAATATTTCATTTTTAAACGAGAATTAATAACACGACAGAGAAAATAAACTTGCTTACTAATACGCTTTACGATGACGATAGGAAATTAGTTGACTGCACAAATAATAAAATATGTAAGAAAATAATGGAATATTAAATGGGATTAGACTAGAGGAAAGGCTTTCCTAATGTAACATTTGGAATTTTATGGACTTAGTAGAATAAGCAGAAAATGTAAGGCCAACAAAATTGAAATATTCACGTTTCAGTTATTTTGAAACAAGGGCCTTTTTAAAATGATAAGTTAATTTGATATCTTAAATGTGTATCAAGTGAATTGAAATGTAAGAAAGCAAGAACGTACAATTTTAAAGTGTTGATATTTAAGCTTTTATATTTGAATTTTTCACCTTATTTAAGAGGTAAATGACCAAGTGCTTTCTACTGCTAATATCTGCCATGGATTCGTATTAATTCAATGAAAGTGCAATAAGTTTCGAAAAAATCTGTCAAATATAAAACTTTTTATTTTTTTTTTTTTCCTATAAAAGAAAAAAATATTTTACTGGTTTTAAGATCATAAAGAAATTTTCAAAAGCTTTTATATTTACACTTTGTTTACCTTATTTAAGAGATGAATGACCAAGTGCTTGCTATTGCTCATATCTGCCATGGAATCGCAGTTATTCGATCTGCCGGTATAATAAACTGGGATAAATCTCTCGTATATAAAACGTTTTTCATATGAAAAAGACTTATTTTACTGAATAACCTATAATTAAACGCACTTATTTGACATAAAGACATTTATCTAATTTGACAAACGTTCGAAATGTTCAGCGCATGGGTCAAAATGAACACTTATTCAACTTAAATTGCTTGCTTTATTTCATGTTTTCTCTTCTGAGATGCCCGACGTAAATTTTTAACGCACAAACGCTAATTCGTAAAGTAAAATGAAGCGTTCTTATTATCATAAACATATATTATCTTTTTTATATATAAAATGTCGAATACTGAAAATCTTTAAAAATTTTTGAATCGCATGGTGGCAGCATTTTCCACTACGAACTTTACTGTCTTATCTCTATTATATTTAGTGTTGATTTATAAAGGCGAAACTATAGACAAAGTTAATATGCTTACAAGTATTCGCTGTAGGATAAATTAGGTTACGTCATATATGGACATATATTTTGCCTATGGTGGCGTTCCATTTTGGGTTATATAAAGGTAACGATAAAAGGTTATTCGAATGCGCATCTTGATATTTTTTTCCTATTTTAATTGTTGTTAAAATGAAATAAAGTTGAAACATGTGGGAAAGGTTCAAACAAAACTATGACTTTTATCGTTTTTTCACAGTGATATTGAGGTAATCGACACCTGAATGTGAATTTGATAGGAAGAATCCATTTCTACCAGTTAAAAAAAACAAAATAAAAAACTCAGACTCAAAGTTTTCAAATAAACTTCTATCTGGTAAATTAAGTTATCACGGCTTGGGGTCAGTTTGATTGCACGTGACGAAAAAAATTTAAAAATATGAGACAAACATTCTTGCTTTAAACGTTGAAGCCACGCAAAGCTATCGATAGACATAATTTAAGTGAATGATGTAATTCTGTCTTATGAAATCTACCATAATTGTTCATCTTTGTTTCAAAAAGTGAAATATAAAAAAAAACAAATATTTGAATCTAACGATTGATGAAGTTGCACGTGTTTCGCTCGCCTTGCATTTACACCATATCTCTCCTATTATATCTGTATTGTTTTAAAGTTGTTGTTTATTTCCAACATATATGCAATATATTGTGATGGCCTAATATAATATTAGTTTACCAGTTAGTTTTATAAGTCCACGTAAGGAGATCAGCTTAAGGCTGTGTGCAAAACACATTCATTTGCCAAAGATCAATATGATAAAATGTGAAAAATCTTTCATTACATTTATTGTAATAATTGTGAAATTTCGTTTTTTTATTTTTGTAAGTGGATGCTAATTATTCATTTTACTTATTTCAACGTAAAAAAGCATCACCTCACGCAATAGCATACAGTGGTTTTATTTGTTGAAATAACAAAATGCTAATGAAATGCAAACAATTTGAGGTTCTTTAATATACTGAGGAATTAACGATTTTAACCGAAACTCTATTAGGCCTTCTCAGCAATTACAACATTAAATCACAATGTCAGAGTTGCCGACTGCGCAATTAAGAGTTTGAATATTTTTCTTATTATAAGTTGTAAATTAGCAGATTTTTGCTTTGCTTAAAAACAAAATAAGCTGAAAATCTTGGACCGTTACGTTTTTAATGTATCAAATTTTCATTTTCCGGATATTCCTTTGTTTAAAGATACTAACTTTAAGTTTTGTTTTTTTTATTTTTTTATGATTTACGTTTGTGTATGTGTAACTGTTGTAAGAATAATTAATAAAGTACAGTGTTGTGCAAACGGTAACTAACCAAACGTTTACTCTTTTATGTATAATATATAAAATAATATCATATTAGAATTAAAAAAAGGGGAATGTGATAATTCTGTTATAAGCAAAATAACACACTATCCTCCATTTCTTAAAAAGCAAGTCAATTATGGACGTAGGTTCTATAATTGAAACAGCGCTTGAGTACTAGAAAGTGTTATAAGTGTCAGTGAATATGAAAACTTATTTATAACTATAGACTTCGAATTCAATTCATTTAGTTGCAGAAGTCATTTACAAAATCTTCCTGTTCTGTTATTTTAATATAAAAATCTGAACAATTCATTCAGATAGTATCTAATTTGTTTAAAGTTGAATTTATTTTACTGTTCTTGCAACTGCCGACTGAAAAACCGCATCAAAATCATTCAATCATTCAATAAATGTTTAGAATAAATGCTTTGCAACAGCTAAAGACAATTCAAAATTCTTAATCCAACTACGTGACTTTAGATAAGTTGACCAAAATAAAATCAAAATCGACAAACGAAAAACCATTAATCGAAGAAAAGACGGCATAATCCGTACTCAAATAAAATTTTGGACTCGGATAAGATGCACATCCCAATTTTTCACTGTTTTAAGTGAAAATAAGACCACCTTTAAAAACAGTAATATCTGACACATGCAAAGGGCAAACAGATTTTATGTTCAACTTTTATATTTTACTACCATATGATTTAATTTTTAAATGATCATTGACTCAATTAATAACTCTGTATATACCATAAGTTAATAACAGCAAAAAATTCCAAAGTTTGCCTAATTTTTGAAAAATACGAAGTAATTCATCAAACAACAATTAACCACAAACGTACACATTAGAATATTACATTCACAGCCAACTCACCTTTCTGCCTTGGTCCATTGTATCGTTCCGGTCGTTAATATCCATAAAAGTCCTATGATATAGGTCGAATGGGACCCGGCCATAATGTTCCCAAAGATGGGCTGAAGAAAAACGTTACTTCGTTAAGAACTTCCAATTTCGTAATGTTTTTATTTATGTCCGTTTACACTTATATCAATTTTAAAAGTTCTTAACTCTCACGCTCTGTTCACTTGGAGGGACTGACTGTCCTCTACCGCATTTAGACTAGATCAGCTTTTTATACCAGACAAATTTACGTAAGCAAATTCATTGTCAGTCGTATATTGAAGAAACTGCGAAGATCCTTTAACAAATCAATCTAATCGAACAGACCCAACATCTGGGTCTACTGTGATTGGATAGTTATTGTTCGGATTTCATCATTGATTGACAATGGACAATCGTATTATATTTATTCGCTCTTTTTCAATGTTGGTCCCATACAGTCGATAAAAAAGTTATAAATTTACAGAAAACCTTCACAACATGTGTTGTTTACTTATACTAAGAAGATTGTTTTCCTTTTTCAATGTCCAAACATTGTGTATAACGAACGATTATTCTTTTCATGTTCTTACATAGATATGAATAATTTGCTTCTTTTGTAATATGTGAAAAGCTTTGTGTTATATGCTATGTACGCCGAATGTTATACAAAACTTATCTTAAAGGCATTTGTAATCATTTGTCATGAACATTGAAGAGCAAATATTGAACAAATTGTGTACTGCAATATTTTTCTGGAAATTGTTAAAAAACTAAAAAAGTAATTGAAATCATGTTGAAAAAGTTGGACCTTTGCGTAGTTACAAAAACATGCACCACAAATTTTTTGAATAAATAGATGGACACTAAAGGAAAATTCAATGTGAATCATACATACTAAAATGGAGTTTTCTTATCGGATAATTCTTAAGGACTTGAACACTTTAAACTGCGCTAGTTTGCGTCTTCAACCGTCGAATATTTTTGTTTTATGCCCTTTGTAATCAGTTGTTTATTGGTTTTAAACCAATTTTAATACCGCATTTTGTTATATCTGATGCCGCATTTAAAGTCCATAAGTCCCCAAAAGTTTCTTTGGACAGAATATAATTTGCTTTTGTTTCTTTTTAATTATCATTTTTTATTTCATTTCTTATTTTTATTATTTTTTTTATTATTGTTGAATTTTATTTTTATTATTTTTAAGATATTAACCTTCTCTTGGAAAACATGGAATGTTATGCGCAGTAGTGACAAAATTTCACAGTAGGATAAAATATAATCCTTGATTCATTTAATGTATGTTTGCCAGTAAGAACCAAGATTACAAAACATCTACCATTTAAAAATTTTTGAAATCCTAAAATGACCCTTGATGTGATGCAGAATGGAATAAATGTTATTGAGCCTTTCTACTCCTAATTCTTTGTGGGTCTTGGAATTTTCCGCCAAAGATCTGCTAAAAGGCTTTATGATGAGTTTATCTTTTACTAGCATTTTTTTGTCTTGCTCAGGATGATAATCAAAACTGCTTATTATTTGAAATATTTCTTTTAAACATATTTTGTCATCCTCTTTGATATAGCTTAAATGGAAAACATGCATAGAAATATTTATAATATGAAAATACCGGTGTTACTGATTTACAGAAATTTACCGCATTTTCCAAAATTCTAAAGCAATGAAAGACATTAAAAAGTATTACACTTAGTAGTTGCCCCTATCGTCGGGTTTGGCTTTTTATTTTGATTTGTTTAGATTTGAGTGCTTCTTTTGCTATTTTAGATATTTGCCTCCCTATATTTCGGTTGTAATGCTAGTGATGAGAGGTTACTCCTTAAAATGTACATAAAGCAAACCACAAAATTTCCATATATACTCAACATTGTTCATTTTGTATTTTTTTAACCTGTCTAAAACTTCATCAGTATAGACAGTGACCAACACGATGAATAATAACTCTTAGAAGAAAGCAAATACCCATTAAGTAGAAATTTATCATGTAAGAAAACTTTCTACCTGCATGATGTTTTCCTATGAGAAAGGAGTTGGATCGGTATGACCCTAAAAATTAAGGAATTTTAAGACATATTGACACAACATGCAATATATCAATATTTGAACAGTTTTTTTAAATAGATATGGTTCTGCATTAAAGGGCACAAGTACGTACTGATGACTTCATAACCATAGGCTAAATTCAAAACTATTGTTAATTTCATCATTATATATGGTTTTCGTTAAAACTAGTAATGGCCTCATTCGTGATCATTTAAAATATTGGTAATAATATTTACATATATGATGTAACTAACAAATAAACATAGCATATTAATTAATTTAGTCTATAAATGAATGCGACCAATACTATCAGAGTTAAAAACTGGATCAAATAATGCAATTTTTAACAAATTAAAAAAATATATTGATTCAAAACAGGCTTAAGCTACTGTGACATCCTGATAGGAATATGTTTTGACAAAACATCTATTTAATGAACTTAGTATAACATTACATTTTGTAAAAAGCGCAATATATCTTAACCCACGGGTTATTAAATTTTGGGGAAAAGAACGAGTCATACCGACCCTACTCCTTTGATTACAAAATAAACGGATCATCTACCATTTCTCATAGTTTTATTTTTTAAAACAAAAGTTCCATGGCGCATTTTACCGTGCTCCTCTTTCTGTAATATGTTATTATAACAATATTTTAATGTTTTTACTTGTTTGAGACTACTCCTTATTAATCTCCTTCCTTGCACCTTCATAAGAATATGTAAAGGCTGTATTTTGCATTTCCAGAAAGTAGTATTTAGAAGATTTTCATTCCTAGGCTACTGTCTAAGACAATTTATTGGAGAATGAGATAAAAACGAATTTATCTTTATTTCTGTTTAAGTTTATTCTGTCAAAGCATGTTTCATACACATACGTTGTCTGAAATAGGGGTAGTGGCTGTTAGGTTTTTCTCTCTTTACTTTGTTTTGTCATTCTACCTGTTAATTAAGAGTGTTCATCACAAAAAATGCTGTTCCCCTTTGTTGAAGGTTTCTGTTGATAGCTATTGATCTTAAATACTTTTATGATTTTTTACGTGTGTAGTCTTCTAGTCATTTCCTCCATTGCCTGTTTTATTAAGTGTTGTTTGAAAAATAAGTCAAACATGTTAAGTTCAGTAAATATCTCTTATAAATGATCCATTGAAAAAATCTTTATATAGATTAGTTAATTCTTTGAATATGATTGACTGCATTTTGTCAACACTATGTTTTGAATGTTGATAAAGAATCAGTTATAATAAGTGATAAAGTAACAAGATAAGAAGTATTTTTAATAGTTGATGTCATATGTGAATCATTTATAAAATGACTATCCATCCCATGTCAATGAGCACAAGTTCCTTTTCAGAAATAGAATTTTTACGGAAAGTAAACATTGCTTATGTCTTAATATAAAAATATAAAATGCTGGTTTTTTTTTATGTTAACTGTAATGTGACTGTTAGTTTAAAAAAGGTGAAACAACAGTAAATTGTCTAGATTATGGTTTTAAATGTGGGATAAGTTAAGCTTTTTTGTCTCGTTTCTGCTTTAATTTGTATCTATAACATTAATTTTGGAAAAACCTATCAGCATAGGGTTGTGTTTTCTTTGTTTTGCATCAGTAAAATAAACCTGTAATAGGCTAAGGAGATTGCCTGCAAGAAGAGCTTTAAAACCAATTGAAATTACAAGGAAAAATTTTTGTTTGTTTGTTAATTTTCACTTTTTGTTTTCTATAATCTTACAATTTGCATACTAAGGCACAACTAATATGGCCAGATTTTGCATTTAGGGGAAAATATCTAGCAAGATTTTATAGTAAAACTGCACTAGACAAGTTTTTTCGTCCATGCATAAATGAAGAATTCAGATAAGCAGTAATCCCAGGACCTCCTGACAATGAAATTAGGTACCCATTTCGATTAAGGTGGATATGAGTACTCTTTTTTCAATGTTTTGATATCTGCTTTCCTATGTTTTTAAGTCTCAATCAGGCTGAAAGTTATTTCACTCAAATTAACACCATTTTAAATATTCATGAGGTGAACTCTTCAAAATCATGCATAGTTTCCGACATAACGCCTACATGTAAACAAAGATGGAAAAGTATGAGTTTTTCGACATAATTCTTATGGAAACCAAAACCTTTCAGCAAGTCTTCAACAATAATCACCGCTCGACTGATGGGTTGACTGACTGTACATTTATTGAATTTTAAAATGTGTAAAATTTGTGTTGAAATTGAATCACCATATTACCTTAGAAAATTGCAAGTTATGAATAAATAAATCCTGCAAAGCCTAGAAGCCGGGAACAAAAAGATTTGCTGGATCCTGATACAATATTTATAAAAGTTTTCGGGAAAAAATATTTCAGTCGATTTTATCATCCTGCTTTTTCAAGATCCCTAACTATTGATCAGTTTCTAGGTACATTAACGCGGTTCAAGAAAGATAACTAAACTATTCTAAAGGAATGATTTCAAAATACGTTAAAAGTTTTCTGGACTATTGTGCTGAGGTTTGGTGAAGTCCTCGACTTTAACTTCACGTCTTTGCTTGTCAAATAAAAATAGCGTATTAGGGTGAGGGCGAATACTTTAAACACATTTTAAATTCTAGGCAAGGATTGTGATCTTACACTCTTACAATAATGTTGATCACAGCAAACGTATACGTAGGGCTGAATATTTACATCCAACCTTCTTTGCACACGAACATGTATTTTCAACCAATACAAGGACATTCATATTACTGAGAAGATGCATGACCTACCCTCCCCCCGCAATGGTCGGACCATTTCACAAATTTTAAGAAAAATAATAGTCTTGCTCAAATATTTAAAACGGGTAGCACCCCACCCCCAGACATTGCGTCCATAAAGTCATTTAGAGATGAAAAAGTGAGAACAGTTGATTTGGTGAGAAATGTGGCGATGAATGAAGTTTAAAAAATGACATTTCAAGTTTAGTGCTGGATGCATTTGTTGGGACATTTTTGGACCAGCTATTGTGTTTGAAATTGTAATGTTTACACTGTTACCGGGGAATTTTGCGCCGTGGCCATCCCAGATACCCATATAAAACTTAATCTGAAATAAAACGCGAATAGTTAGACGCTTATTAGTTTTGTTACAATCTGATGATGTTAAGGTTCTATTTACCTTAATGTTGTTATAAAAGAACAAAAAACTAAATGGCCGAATGTGGCCATGTTTAGATTTGATTGCATAGAATTTTTTATTATTTTAAAAAAGGAATGAGGACTAATATCTCTTAAACCGAATATCGAAGGTCTGCAATCGTGGGTCATTGCACTCCACACTCATATAGTTTTATGTCCTCTGAGATTGGCCCCAATCTAACGAACGATTATTGAAGTAAATTGACCGTGACTTGATCAAATTACAGGTAAAACTCGAATGATGGGGTGTGATAAGCTGGAAAATTAAGTCAACTTTGGAATTTTTTCCTGACGCAGTTCAGTAAAGAACAGAGCCCAAATTTCGCACCTGTATTAATTGACATGTGTAAAATTATTAGAATTTTTTTCAAAGACATTTTTTCAAAGACATTTGTGATCCT
>JAULBM010330846.1:0-23083 GCA_032357055.1 Geukensia granosissima
GTTGCTTCATGAAACATTTATAACTTTTATGAAGTTACAGACGTTAAATTGCGTCATTTCAGGACCAAAATAGTTCTTAATGCACCACAAATGACGTCACAATCGGACTCCGTAGTACATGAAAAACGTTGATGGCAAGGAAACATTGAAGAGCTTGCGAGCTTGTGTCTTTGTGTGGAGGTTGAAAGGAACTAGAGCAATAACCGGTGCCCAGAAGTCAGAATATATCTTCCCTGAAGGGAAACGTATCTTCTGTGCAAACACATAATAAAAACCAGCAAACATGTCTGACTAGTATAAAACAGGGATCATTCTCTTCGTCTGCTCTTGCATATGCTTGATAAGTTTGCCACTGGACGGTAAGCAGCAATCATTCATTGGTTATTATCATTGTGATGTTGTTTGTATGTTATTCCATAAGTCGAATGAAAAATGATTCTTTCTAATAATCCATATTTTAAGCAACGAACTCACTATTTGACTTGACATCTGACCTGCCACAAGACAACTATGTGGCTTGACATCTGACCTGCTACAATAGGAATAATCTGACCTATTTGTTCAGCCTTTCTTTCTAAATAAGGAACATGCTTATAATGCTTTTACGTTAAGTTAATCCTGCTATAGTTGTTCTTAACTAAGAATCTATTACCCGAGGTCTTCTCCTTCCGTTCATTTCTACAAACTGAAATTTAACATTACATTATAAGAAAATATTTGACTGGAAGCATTCCCGAAATTCTAAAATTTTACAAAAATATCAAAAAATAATAAGACTCTTCGTCTGATGCAGAGGTATCCCTTAACTTTGTTTGGACTCTTGTTTAGATTGTTTTGGGTTCTTATGTGTGTTTATTAATTTTCATTGTATTTTAACCTTCGAGCACTGCTGACCAGTTGTCAATCAAGGTAATGACCATATAGTGCATCAAATTGATTTTGATGTATATTGTGATACATTTATCCATCATTTCTGTACTTTACATATGCATAACGAAGTTGAAAATCATAAAATTTGTTTGCTGTGCTTTCTGTAGTAGGGTTTCCTTAATTTTCTTTCAAAATATGTAAACGTATGTATTACATTACATTTTTGTACAGCATCATTAAACTAGATTTTGCAATATTACTGATTATAGAATAGAGCAGTTGCATCAAAAGAAGATGACGATATTTATTTTTACGGCGGAATGGATATGATTGCAGTACAAAATTGGACAATATCACGAAAAGACGTAGCACTCGAAAGTGAGATCGCAAGGGGACGATTCGCCATAATTTATTTGGCAAAATACTATAGTCAAACAGAAGAAAAAACATGTGTTGCTAAAACTCTAATAGGTAGGAATATATAATCACCACCTACTCGTATTTTGCAAAGGATTTAAACTATGTCTTTTAAAAATATGTAATAAATTCTCTATGCTAGTCGAGGATTCATCGAATCATATGTGATCGCTATGAAAATTTACATTTTCGGTAATTCTTTGAGCCATTTATTTATTTGGATAAGGGCGGTAGTTTAGCCTTGTAACTGGTCACCTACTGACTACTCGAAAAGAGCTGTTACAAGGGTCTTTAACGTTCTTAGAACGTCATATTTCCTAAACAAGATGCATCTTTAACGTCTCCCTGCGGACGGATTGTGTATTTATTCAACCCGTCAAAACTAAGGGCGCCCGTGTCCCAAGGACGGATATACCTAGTGCCTATTCTTTCGCCGACACAACCTTTGCGAAAGGGGAGTTCGAGGGGGTTCTACCTGAAGGCGGAAAAACCGAATGGCCCTTTTCTATACCTCGCCCCCCTGGGTATTCATTGATGCCTTTGGAATGTTGCTTTCTGCCTCATTGAAGACTCTAGTTTTATATTCTTATAAGCATAAGCTGTTCAAAAATATTTTACTGTAATTATTGAAATTACTGACGGAAGCTTTTCCGCATGGAGTCGTGTTAAGTATACAAGATTCTCTCATGCTGGTTTTAGTGTTAATCAGAATTTTGGCAAAAATTCAAAATAACTACAAAAAGTACATAGTTGATGAGTTAAAAACATCATGTTCATAATCCTTTTTGGATGAGATTGTTAAACTACAATAATTAAACAATTTAAAAGGACAAAAATAAATCATAAATGGGGGAGGTTTTGGTCCAGCCAGGGAATTGTCTAGCCAAATAATGCCAGATTGGGACTGTTTGGGTAGAGGCGAAAACTGGCTTACTACGAACCGCTCATTATGAGCTGTTCTTTAACGTTCTTAGAGCGTGGCATTCTCTAAACACGGGTAACAGCGATAACAATTCCGCTCGAGATGAAAATGTATACATACTGTTCAATCAACGGATGTTCCTCCTGGCGGAGAAACCGAATAGCATATTTTTAATCCCGGTTACCATCGGGATGGTCGAGTTTTAATACATCCCGCCCAACCAGCGGGTGTCCCTTTAGAATGGGCTTTACCTACAGTCAGAAAATCAGAACGCCATATTTCTATACACCAGCTGCACTCGGGCCGAAATTTTTTTTCTAAAAGGGACGATTTTTCTTTCCGTTAGAAAACCTTAATTTTTTTGACAGAGATATGTATTTTACCCCTTCATATGGTGTAAACATAGCCACCCTCCCATTCTTGCCCCAGTAGAAATGAAATATACTAAATTATATCTCTTTAATTAATATATATAGGCATCGTTGTAAAACTTTGTTAATTTTTTGACTGTTAAGGTGCAATTATTATTAGATTAGTTCAGGGAAAAATATAAAAACTGTTAGACATGTGATATCATATTTGCTTAACGTTTATACTTTTGATTATGTGAAGTATGTGTAGCTCATTTCTTTAGCAAATTTTGATTTCAAATTGTTCATAAAACGAGTATTCTATGTCACTTTTTCAAACATAATTCATAACTGATACAGATTTCAATAATCATGGTAGCATCCTAGGAAATAATGCAATTGTGATATGAATGATGATGTGACGAATGTTGTAATCTTATTCAAATAATATAACTGGTTTTTAAAACACACCCGAATCGTATTATATTATGTGTCCTAGATGCCGTTGATTCATTGTCCTAATAAAAGAAATACATTTAAAAGTGTTTTAACTTTTCAATCTGTTTTGAAATACGTATTCGTTTTGAAGTGTAATTTGTTTAAAAGGAGGAGTGACTTGTACATTTTATAAAACTATGCTATTTAAAGAGCGCACACAAACGTATAAATTCAAACCTTTTAGGATAAATCGTTCGCGTTCGTAAAATTATTATCCAATTATACACCAAGCGTGCATTTTTAGACTTTATTAGGAAATATTCGTTATTTGAAAATATTTCCTCAGCTGTCCTTACAGTAATGTCGAACTACCGACACAGCCCTGTTTAATTAACATATTGGCTTACTTGCAAGTTGTAACGCGGATATTTGGAAAACCAACAACGAAATGTATAAAATGATGTTTTGGGTTGGAGTGATCTTTCTGCAAATCGGAATTTCTTAATTAACTACCGATAAAAAAACGGGAAATGGCTAAAGGAAAATAATGTGTTATTATTATTTTCTTTATATCAATCTATTTGTTTCAAAGTGTTAAAATCATGTTAAATTGATAACTTTTTTATTCAGAATATTTTTAGTTTCTTAATCATTTCATAACAAAAAATTTTACTTATCTATATTTGATATTAATTTGATACATACGGCAAATACATAAAATAAGCCCTAGCGGCTGTTGTTTGCCGATGCAGAGGATAAAACAGGGGTAAAAAGTATCAAAAACTAACAGGTCTTAAGTTTGTCGAGACCTGAAAGTCTGTCACTCATGTAAATAAGTTATATATAACTCTATTTAAAAAATCATATTTTTGTTATATTATCTAGAGGATGAAAACGAAGAAGCAATCGTGAAAATGAGGGCAAAGATCAATTTTTATGCTTCAAAAGTTGGTCATCACAAGAATGTGTTGGATTTTATAGGGAGCGTAGAAGATGCGATTCGTAAGTTTTTTTTCTACTCGTCCAACAAACATGTAGGAGAAAAGGATATATAACAATGTGAATTGGTAGTTTCACTCAATCAAATACACAATACTGATATATTTTCAAGTAGAAGTAATGAAAAATATCTAAGAGGTACCATAATTTTTGTACAAATATACTAGTAGGTTTTTTATTATTATAAAATCTAAAAGCAAACATCCATCATATGTTTTGCCAGACTTCTAATAAAATATTATTTATATTCCAAAATTTAAAACCGATGTGTTTCCTACGAATGTTTGAAAACTGTATATGTTAAAGTATAGTCCAAGGTTTAAGACCTAAGGTTCAATGTTTGTTTTAAGCTTAACAGTCAAAAAATAAGTATTTCCCCCAAAACTAACAGACATTTCTAGGTTCCAAACTAATACCATAAGACGTTAAAATGGACTTGAGGTTCATTCAACCGGGTGGTGTTCAATGATTGTTACTTAACCGTGAGCACTTTGTTTTGGACCCTGTCGTATCTAATGAAAGTTATAAAGAAAAGCTCCTTGTAAGCAGATGAAATTGGATAAAGTAAATATTGAAAGTGTTGCTGGGTTTCCATCGTTTATTCCAAAAATCATTATTTCTTATAGTCCATTTGCCACCAACATGCGAAAGTTTTGTTAAGCCGTTAAAATTCATCTTTTAATAGTGTTATTTGACCTATTCGAAGCAGTGGCTATAAAAGCTTTATTAAGTGATTAGATAGGATCTAAAAGTCCATTTGTCGATTAAAACGGATTCACGAATTTGACTCTAGATATTACACGCTTTATTAAGAGAGGTAACTCTAGAGCGGACAAAGTCAGCGATTTCCAATGCAAACCAACCAAATGCAAAAATAATTTCTCTAAAGTTTTAGTCTTCATTTTTGGTGAAACGGGTTGGAATAGTATGTTTTACATGATTTTTGTGTCCATTATTTGACATTTTTAAAGATATCAACGGCCAGCGTGCCGATCCATAAGTGTTTGGTCGCCAAAACTGGGTCCGGTATGACGTGGTCTCATTTTCTATTGAATTACTTCACTTTTAGTGATTTTTTTAAGAACTGAAACAAAGTCGGTAATTGGCAACTAATCTATTAAACTTGCATCACGGAAATCACAACAATAAACACAGTGTGTTCTTTTGATTAATAACAGGTTTTTTAAAATTAAATATTACATGTATGTAAGAAGAATATATATTTCGCTCAGGTGGTCCAATGATGCTGCTCGAATACTGCGAACAAGGTGTCTTAAAGGACTTCCTGGAAAAATCGAGATCTCAAGCCACTGTTGATTTGGATGAACGACTTTGTAGAATTATATTTGGTGTTTGCCATGGAATGGATTATTTAGCGTCACGACAGGTATAAAATTGATATAAAAACAAATGTGATTCAATGTTTTATACATCAAAAGTAAGAAATGGTTTATCTTATCTCGTTCAAAAGGTTAATTTGATGTTTTTAAAAAATTTTTGAATAGAAAGCAAACGAAATCTCAGTGGGCAAATTAGATGAACAAGACGGAGAAGGCAACAGTTGTGTAAAAAGCTAAGAATTACAAATAAAAGACACTGGGCAATATTTCTGCCTTTTCGTGTTGATAACCTAAATATCCAGATTTTAAGAGACAAAAAGTCACGATGTTACGCTATTTGTAAAAACCTATGTCATTTTAAGGAAAAATATGACAAATTTAAAAATCTAATATACATGTCCAATATCGAATAAGAGTATAAGAGTGAAACAGTGGCATATTCCATTATTTAATAAATGGTGTTTAAGTTGAGTCGAACCTATAGATGATAAAATTCGAAAACAAATCTTGGAGATACGCCCATTTTGTAAAAGAAAATTTACGTAATCATTTGTATGATTTTTAATGTTCAAATGAGATATTTATGCCTCCAAATATTCATTACATTAATGCCTATCTCTGTTTTTCAGTTGTTTGTGTTGTAATTTATGCCTCGTCCGGTCGTGTCGTCCAACTTGCCTGACATATTTTTTAATTGTCCAGTTCGATCACTAAGTATCTTCTCGGCTTTTTGGATATGCATGCATTTTGAAATGTCACACTGGTTTCAAATTACGCATTTTTTTATTCGACGAAAAAAAACATCTCGGTTTAAGGTTTTCCCACAATTTCCTTCCTTTCTTCAAAAAGAGATTTCTATATATTTTTATATTTAGTTAAGTAGGTGTGGAAAAAAGCTGGATGCTTAATCTTGTGTAATTAAAACATTTGAATACTTTGTATTAAAGGTTGTTCATAGACGCTTAGCTGCAAGGAACATTCTGTTAGATGGCCAGTATGAACCAAAGATTGGCGGATTTGGTCCAGATCCTAATACTGAAACAGATAATGCATCGGTAATTTCAAGTAAAGAGTATCGCAAATTGATACAGTCCACATTGAAACAATTAAACCAATTATTTCATTAGATTTATTGGCCAATTAAAGGTGAAAGAGTTTGCAATTTGACATAATATTTATACAATACGTTTTTATTTTTTTTTTTCATTTTAAGGATCAATTGAATCAAAGTTGGCATAGAGTTAAAATGAATGAAAAGATTGGTAAAGAAATGTATATAGGAAAATGACACAAATAAGTTGTTATAACCTGTGCAACGTCCCTTGTTGATGACGCAATAAATATCAATAAACATCTCAAATGGTTTATAATAAAGTAGTTATTGCAGCAATTGTTTCATTAAACTGATTGACTTTATTTTGACCAACATTCTGCATTAAGATAATGAACACAGTTTTGAATGGATGTTGTTCAAACAGTATGATGTCCTCTGTAGGTTGCTGAGAGAATTCCCATTAGATGGATGGCTCCGGAATGTATGAAGTCGACTAAAAATGCAAATGAACTTAGTGACGTCTGGTCCTTTGGAATTGTCATGTGGGAGACGTTTTCTCTTGGTAAGATAGAAGTAGAGAAGTCCATGAATATTTGGGGTGGTAGTAAAACCGTATTTAACGGGATCTTTATAGAAGAGTGTCCTATCGATTATTTTACAAATTTAGGCATGAAAACTATGAAAATAAGACATCTTCTTAAAAATGTCTTTCTGCGGCTTAAAAATTTCTCATTCTAGTCAAAAGTGACAAATAATGTATTAGATGACATACATTTTATTTATTTCCTGTACTGATGAGACGCTAGTATTTAAAAGAAGATATATGCAAAAAGACACGCTCCACATCTAGCATACAATTATAACAAATATTTAAAAGCCAAATCTATTTTCTTGCAAAGCATGTTGCTAAATTTATCTTTATCAAACAAGCTTGAGGGCAAAAATAAGAAGATCAGCAAAAATGAACACACTTATTTATTATCAAGTTTTGAACTTTAACCCCAAAAATAAAGGATTACGCTTTAATGGTAAATATGACATCATCATTTCGATGAGGTAAGTTGCCCTATTTCGATATTAACCTAGGTTATAACAACTGCGTAGTCAGGCACCTTCCATTTGCGTTGGATGAGCTACTTCCTCCAAACTCGTCACATACTTTGATTTTGTCATATAATTCTTGGATGAAATTTTGAAACCACAGGGTCAATACTTCTAGTGTTGGATCATAGGTCTCCTCTGTTATTCACCAGCTCAATTGTTTTAAAGAAATCTCTTTTAATTCTAAAGCATTGAAAATGTTGAAAACGTACTGCACTTTGTAGCTGTCCCTGCCGTCAGATTTTGCTTCTTATTTCGATTTGTTAAGATTTAAGCACCTTTTATTGGTTTATATACTATGTGTGGATCGCAAATTTCCTATGTTTTGGTTCTAATGCAACTGATGGGAGGTTATTACTTGAAATGTTCAAATAGCCTACTTTAATTCCCCCATGATTATTCAACATTGGTAAACTTGTTTATATATATTCAAACATTTGAAGGCTGAACAGAAGAAAATTGATAACGTATACGCAAACCGAAGCCCTGTATTTATTCAAAACTTAAATACTTGTATTTTTGGTTAATTAACACGTTAATTTTATTGCAGGTGAAACTCCATACCCCGATATACAAAGTAGAGATGTTCTTGGAAAAATCAGACAAGGTTACAAGATGAAGAAACCGGAATACTGTGATGATGCGTAAGATTTATAACTAATAAGAAATATATAAGTCTACGTGATGAGAACTTTATTAAAAAACCAGTCAGGATTCCAGGAATTTCTGGAAAATGTAATACAAACAAAATAAAATTCTACAAATATAATCAGTTAATGTTTATTTAACAACATTCAACATTTGTAATTATTCATTTCTATACCAAATTACACACGGTTTGACATTCGTAATAAACTATCAAATTTTAATATTTGTTTGATTTAAAATATTGGCTCCATCTTTGTGTGACTGTAGAGTGCAAATTAATTATTACAGTTATTTAGAAAAAAAAACTATTGGTCTTTTCATTTATAAAAACAAAAAGAAACTAAACAACAGAACTAGAGGTAATAGTATCCAAGGAGATGTTCAATTGCAAGAGGTAATAAAAATCTGGAGTTGCCCTCTCTGGTGTGCAAGTTAAAATCTTTTTGCATAAATTATCAACATAAATTCAAATCCAGAAATTTATCCATGGAAATAAAATGAACGAATACACCATCTTACTCAGAAACTTTTAACATTGTTGTAGAATAATAACAGTTTTACTAAAAAACGTTACAGTTAAATGCACTATGTTCTAAGGTTTCCGATTTTGATACATTTGCAATAATATAGACACCTTGCAAATAATTTAAGAAATCCGTCAATACATAACCTGCTGTCTGTTGAGTACGTTCTAGCCGCATATATTCGGCGATAATAAAAGCATGATTTAAATTATTTCATTCTGACATGCGATCATTGAAAATGCAAACTTGTTTCCAAATTTCACAAAATTTATTTAGCTGTCGGTCTTCTTACGAATCAGGTGAGCTGATCATAAGGATTAACACATCTAGGACATTTTGCAAAATGCTTATTTGAGATTGGCATTTAAAAATTGAAAAACAACTTTAAAAAAAATAAGTAAGATGAAATTAGCCAGCGGAGATAGTAAAAGTACATTGGAGAATACCCATGTGAGAGGTCAAAAGTATACAGTACAAAGAGACAATACAAATTTGAAACGAGCTAAAAGATAATACGAAAACAAAACGAAATAGGCTTGGAATCAACTAACTCCTTTACATCACAGGGAAGGGCACGGGTGCTCATGAAAGGTGCAGCACCCGTGTGAAGTTCCCAGAGTCAAAGTCGGTGTCAAATCATGATGTCTTATTAAATTGAGTTGAAATTCATCACTGTCAGCTATGCAAGAATTGCTTGTTATCCCAAATTTTGATATCAGACCAGAAAGTTTCTGTTTTCATCATCACTGCTCGAGACAATTAAGTTACGGAGAATATGTTAAAACTGAAATAATTTTTTTTTCACAGCCGTTGTATGCGTTACGTTTTGCCCGTTTCGTCAATTAAACATTTCTAGATTAAACATCATTATGAAAAGTTTATCACACGTATATAAATGCGTCGTGTTTACATTCTTCAAGTCTATAATTGACAATTAATTTTAGGTCTATAGTTAACAAGATACATTTTGTTTCAGATTTATATTCTTTGATATTCCCGGGATCTTCGATAGACCGGAATGGAACATAAAACACGCTTGTATTAACAAAAGACGTCAAGCTAAGGACCAACCTAGCGTAGCATGGTTAACTCTAATCCAACCCAAAATCCAAAAATTATTATATAGATATTTAAAATGAAATTTAAAGACAGAAATTCATTGAAAAAAAAAAAGAAAAACCATTGACAGGAACATTACTTTTGTAATTTTTTTATTTACAGTTTTTATGCAGTCGTGCTCAAGTGTTGGCACTATGATCCGCGGAAACGTCCAGGTTTTGCGCAAATCAAAGAACAGTTAAATTCCATGTTTACAGAGGCTGCTGGAGATGACTATTACTATTACAGCAGAAACGATATTTTGAACTAGAGCAACAGATTTGCATGGAACATGGTGCAATATACACATGCGTTATTATAATATACGGAACAAAAATATGTAGTGTTCAACATTCTTACATTTTATTTCTAGTGTAAATGTTGTAATTTACTAAACATGCTAAAGATGATTTTATTTTGTAATGTGCTTTTCATTGCATTAGCTTTTTGGAATGTATCGGGATTTGTGATTGGTCGTAAGGTGACCAAACATAACAAGGCAGGCACAAATAACCAATTAAATTGTGGGCTAATCCGCTGGAACGTTGCAACAACTGAGAAAGCTTTTGTAAGCGCCTCACAATTCTCCTATTTTGTTGTTATTGAAAATGTTGATGAGGAGAAAGATAAACTTGCTTCTGTAACCATTCCTTCATCTACATATTATCGCCGCATCTCTATAAGAAACATAAAATATCAGCACTGCAAAAACATTATTTTACATTAATTAACAAGTGTATCCACATTTATATATGTTCATTTAGGATGAGGTTTATATTGATTTGACACAAGGGCGTATGTGAGAGTAGCAATTACGATCTACAGTTCGAAACATAAATTTCAAATTTTAAACATGTTTTATTTAGAAAGAAGCTGAATGGGATTGAGCAACAAGCTTAGCCTATATAAGCCCTTTCCCAGTCCAAGTTCGAAACATAAACAAAGCGTCAAAAAGATTTTTCACACACGTCCATACAAAAAAGTCCCCTAAGGACAAGACTAAATGTCTAATATTTGTAAAGTGTTTTCCGAAAAAAAAAAATCATTATGTTCTTTAAAAAATCTATTATTCACAAAGAATGAACGACAATGACGATATTTCCTGATTTTGAAAACTGGATGGAGTTTTAAATCTGAATTTATTTTTATAAAATGATTCATAAAAGAAAACATAAAAAATCCGGGTATTCACATCTCTGGTCTATTAAAGGTATTTTAATATGCATGTATTTTAAAAATATTTTTACATTGTTATTTATAGTTTTATTGCTTATTTTAATCTCGCTTTGATGGTGCTTTTATTTAGTTTTATCTTTTATCAATCAGTTTAGTTTTATTTTAACATTTTCTTTGACAGTGTATTCTATGGGAAGATTAATTACAATGTTATTAATTCAAAATATGAATCAGGAAGTTTCAAATTAATGTGCTTTAAGTTCTAGTTATCATCAGAATATTACTTATTTATCTATAAAAAGCCTTAAAATGAAAATTGATATTTTGTTAAGAATGTCATTTCATGTGCAAATTGATGTCCATTTTACCCTCTTATCCTTGGCCTGGGAGATTTACAACGAATGCACTGTAAAACTTCAAGCAGAAGAGGTAGCTCTTAATTTTGTAGTAAAAACTTGTATCTGGCCATATCTCTTGTGAACAAGCAGTAAGTCAAAAACAACTGATTTTCCAGTGTTTGTACATTAAAATAATTTAAACATTCATTTTGAATAATTGTAGCGTTTTTTTCGAGTATATCACTTTTCAGGGAATTTCCACGATTCTAAGGTGGACTGGTACTTAACACTTAACAAAAATAATTTCAAGCCGTGCATGCACGTACTTTAATTTTTTTTAAACATTTCAACTCATTCAATACAAAATTATCAACTTTAATAAAAGGTGTTTCGTTCAATTGAATAGAAACTATTGAATTGAATCGTTGAACGTACATTACCTGTGTTATTAATTAACATAAATTCTTAAGTCTAAAGTGATATTGAATTTTCATTAAGTTCCTATAGGAAATTTACACCGTCATTGCTTCTCTATATAGGAGATATTTTTATTATCAAAGTAGCCTATAATTTTGTGTGCTGCTGAACACGCTGAAGTTCCTTGTTATGTATATTGCCGTTAATGTTCGGTGATGTTTAAACGTTTTATTTTAAAACTCTCATATTAGTCTTTTTCCAAAAATGATTTCCTTCAATATTTAAAATAAATCTAATAGGCCTATGCAAGGATTAAGGCTAAAGATGATATTAATTTTAGTTTATTTTAGTGAAATGACCTTTTTCAAATAATCAATCGAAAACGTTATCAAATAATTTGACATTAATAAGCCAGGTGGAAGGGGTTTTCTATTTATTCTCAAATTTTTATTGTAATGAACATTTCTAATTAAGATGCTAAATTAAATAATTGTTTTATTCTTAGTTATTTTTTTAATAAAGTGGCAATCAAACAGTATTTTTCGTTAATGCCAACATCTGTACACATATGTATTAAAGTATAAATTTTTTTGTCAAGTGGCACTGAAGTACTTATGAGAAGTTGTTGCAAAGATATTATTATACAGTTATTTAATGGAATTGAGGGAATAGACATTTTATTTTTCCTGAGGTTTGACTATTTGCCGATGCGAAGCGGATGGAAACAGACAAAGTCGAAGGAAAAATAAAATGGCTGTATCCCGAAATCATATTAAATAACTGTTTTATTTTTTCAACAACAGCTAAGGAAAAAATTCGATATTTTATATGTAGACGTCAATGTCCACCTTAGTATACTCGGTGTCTTTTGTTGTGTGATGGAGATTCGAATGTCTTTGGTGAGGTCACCGGTAAATAGTGAGCAGAACTTTTAACCGACTGAGATATAATACATATAGCATACCTAAATTATCCATATTTCTTTAACATTGGTAATTTTGTATTTTATAATAAAACATTAAAAAACGTCTTCATAATTTACCATTTTGTATCTATTATCAGAAAACAGATTCATCAAGCTAACGTACAAAGCTGTAAGTCATTTAAAATAGGCAAACTTAGTTTGGCAACAGGCTGATGATCATATTCATCAGGTCAAGTGTAAGAACTTACACAAAGAGGGTTATCAAACTGCTGATAAAATTAACCTTTTTAAGTTATAGATAAATATGATAAATCATTTATAAAATCGTAAGTATCCTAACCCTATGGTAAGAGAAACAACACATATTCGTTCACTTTATTAGACTAATGTTCCATTATTACCTATTAGGTAACTGTATAGTTTTAATAATTTGCCTGTTTTAATTCCTGTCTTGGTCTGATTTTTTCCGTCTCACAGAATGTAGCAAACAATTATCTAATTCTTCTTTTTGCCAACGCATACTTGATCATCCGTGAGTGAAAAATTCCAAGCTGCCGGTGCGCGTGGTTTAATACACACAGAGGATCGTGGCACTACTCGCGAGAATAAAAAAATACCACTCTTGGTCAGTTAAGAACCAACCCTCATTTATACTTCGTCGTGCGATCGCTAGGATAGAAAGTATAAACAAAGTACCTCAAGTTTAAACACCCAGCGATTTCCGCGCGCCTCCGTCGCAAGACGGTCGTTTTTGAAGTATAAATGAACCCGAACAGAATTATTGATGTTTTGAATAAAAAACAATCAAAAGAAATAACAAGAAAAAATATTAGAGATTTCGAAGATTAAATTCATGAATTCTATAAGCATGATTATCTAAACCGTCATTATTATAGTATTAATAAATGGGTGTTTTCATAATGGCCCTGTTATGAGGCCATTATTACTGACCGAGGACATATATCAGTGCCATTATGAAAACACCCATTTCTTAAAACTTTTATTAACCAATCAAAAATATTTCTAATAAAGATCATTTTATAAACCGGTGTTTGCTTATTTTGTAATGTTTCCATTGCTTAGTCCATTATGGTTTGAAGTAAGATGTTGTGTGTCATTTAATACTAGTTGTTTATAATAAATTTTTTTTCATTTGTATTCTTTTTACAGCTATCGAGTAATGTCCTGTTTGTCATGTTTTTATATACATGTAACTATTTCAAATTGCATACTGGCCATAATGACTAGGCCTTGTGTATAAAGCAATTGTAAGGTTCCTTGAAACCTGGTATTCTAACACACAAGTCAATGAAGCATCAAATATAGGCAACAGTGAGGCTACTTACCGAGAAATCTATACTCTGTTTTTTAAAAACTGATTTTCAGAAAATTAGTAATAATCTGCTTCAAATAATAATCTAATTTGATCGGCAAAAAAAAAGAATCAAAATGCTTGAACAATTGGGAAAAAATCTGAAGAGAACGTTTCTGTCAGTCATTTTGAAAATCCGATAATGGCACGAGCATAACGAAAAAAATCCCGTCATGGCCCGGGCATAACGAAGAAAATCTCATTATAGCCCGGTTTTGGTATTTTTAATAGATAGTCCGTATTGAACATATTAATACATATTGGTTAATAATATAAAAATTATAACACGCACCCCAGTCTTTACCTTGTAGAGGTGATGCTCTGAAATAATTATGGGCAGTAACAGAACAAAGGAAAATGTAGATGCTGAGGTGGATGACGATTTGGCAGATCTGCTTACATGTATCAGTATTTGAAAAAAAGAATATCAAAAGTAAAAAAATTACGAGTTAATGAAAACCTTTTGTACAAAAAACTGTACTCCTTTAACACAGATAAGAGTAAACCGAAATTTGTGGAATTTGTGTCCATAGACTCAAAAGTTACCGTGTTCAACACCACCAGAACACAATTATTAAATCATTTTCATCCATATTCAGAGTTGTATTGATAAAAAACAGTATAAATGGATGACAAAAATTAAACGTGAGGAGACATACATGTATAGACATGATTTGGATCAGGATTTGCATCATTTATGTCCTCCCAATATTCCATTTACTGATATACATAATATTATGTTTAATGGAAACGATATTTGTAAACGAAAATCAACAATATGAATCTTGTTGGTAGAAAAATTCGAAAACATACTTCTTCTTGTCTATTGTCGTCATTAAAAATTGTTTTTTTCATATGATATCTCAACTAGTTTCGGACCTGTTACCGGTAATACAACAGTAAGCTGACTTCTTCTCGGATCGATGTTAGACTGGATTAGAGTTAAAGGATTCCACGCTGGGTATTGGTCGCAAGCGATGGATTCTTACCCTTCCGGAGCACCTAATCCCACTCCTAGTTTGTAAAGGAGTTCGTGGATTCCAAGCTTTTGTTCCTATTGTTTTCGTTGTGTTTTTGGTTTGTTTCAAACTTGTCTTGTCTGTTTGGACTATGTACTTTTAAAATCACATGGGTATTCTATACTGAACATTTTTCAAGAGGCTGTGGAAGTTTTAAAAGCCATAGTCGTGGAAGAAGTAGAGGCTAAGACCGTGGAACCATGTTTATTTATATAGATCAGCATTTAACAGAAACCATCAAGGAAATTGCCTAAATAATGCAACCTATGAATGCAACATTACGTACATCTGGTCATAAAATGCTACTTAATATATGATTGATTAATTATTATTATCATAATCTATTTTCGAATTTAAAGAAATGTATATGCTACAGTCATGTTATTTAAAGATTAAGATTTCTTTTATTTCTAACAAAACCTAATTTTATTAAAAAAGAATATGGAAAGAGGAGATGTAGTGTGTTTGTCTTTGAGAGCGCCATCCAAAACGTATAAATTATAACACAGACGGTGGTGTTACAAAACGACAGAAAAACAAAACTTTAAAACCAACTGCATAAGATTTACAAGACTAAAGGAATATGGTTAAAAGGATGACACTAGTGTTGCTGGAGTTGGGTACCCTTCCGGAGAAACTGAACTCATCCTTGTTTTTTTTATTGTTTGTAATACTCTAGCTTTAGTAATAAGTGTAGTGTTGTGTTTTATATGTCAGTCTATAGTTTCATGTTTTGGCCATTGTCATGTCTCTCTTAATGTTTCACCGATTTCGTTGTTCCCTTTTGGTATAAAGGGCTATGGGATGCATTAAAAAAATATTGATTCACTTAATCGAAAGTGGAGATAAACGAAATATTTTTATATGATTAGTAAGAATTACATGCATTTTTATGCTCTAAAATCTCTATATAAAAGTTTTATGAAAAGTATATACAGATACTTGTGATGTGCTCCATATTATTAATATGAAAGGATAAAATATAAACAAGAAATGATTTAACATAAATGTCATATCTATATTTTGATCTCCATATCATATATGACGATATCTTATACAATCTATTTTTATTTGAGTACGCTAATTTTAGATACCAACAATTGATTTTTAAACATTACAAATCAGCAAAAGTATATCATTACAAAATTGATGAAAATCGTTACGAAAAGAAAGAAAAAACTTAACATTAAATGTTAATATTCTGGACACAAAAATCTAAACTCGAAATCTTTTTATACCATCTACCACTATGGTGCATGAATAAAAGACTTTTTATGTTGTCAAACATACTTGTTGGTGTCAACTTAATAATATATATTTTATTGTCGCACACCTGAGGCCTATTAATTGCTTAATATTTCGTCAATAAGGTGAACCTTGAGACTCGGTGGGACAATAAAACATTGTGCGTTCGGTATCTTGTCTAATATTGGACCAGACATTCGGACTTCATTTTTCCCCTGAACGTTAACTGCCTCACCATAACTTTACTCGTTTCTCTGTTTCTAAGGATAATCTGACCTTGCCTTAATTTTCGTTAGCTGTGAATAAAAACATGTCTTTTGTTGCCAGTCTTTAGTCTTTTTCGATAGTAATGGTAAAGTTTCTTTTTTCTAAACTCAACAGTTTATGTAATATGAGGAAAGTTCTACCTTAAAAGCAAGCAAACGAAGATGTCCGTGTCAGGTGATAAGTTTCTATGTCCGGCTACTAAGCCGGAAAATTAGAATTGAACTATTGTGTCTGTTTTTCTTTTACTGCAATTTATGAATTTAAAATAAGTAAATGATAAAAAAATATAGTTATATTGATCTTGTTTGTTTGTTTGGGGGATAATGGACTCCAAGATCAACAATATTTCAGTCATCGCGGCGGTAATTTCAACTTGTGGAGGAAGCTAGATTACCCGGAAAAGGCAGATAAGGCAACGACCATGTTCTAATTGTGGAGGGGGGAGCTAGGATTTTCATTGTGATCAATCTTTTTCAGAACCTGCCTCCTAGAAAAAATGTTTTTCTGATTAAAAGGAAAGAAAAACATTTCTTTTTCCTTTTGTGTGGAACAGAAATGTTTTTAACCTGCAATTTTACTGTCTCATAGGTTTCTCTACACAAATTCAGCCAGTATATCATATATTTTTTTTCAATTACACCACAAAATCAGAAAAAAAATTTGTGATCTAGGCTGTAATTCTTTCCCCAAGAAATCCCTTCAATAGGAAAAGGGTTGTTGTCCGACAAATCATATCATGTGCTATTCGAGTTAAACGCAACCCCTAGACAACTCGGCCACTAAGGCTCCCGAATTGCCTGAAATGAATAAAGGGTAGAAAAATTCGAAAATGATTGAATATATGCTGAAAGCAGACCTTCTTCCTGTGGAAAAGAAAATCCAAATCAGCTTGAAAATATTGAATTTAAGTTATTGTTAATCGGTGCCTTTAAGGAATTAACAAAGAGACCTATTTAACACTTTGTATTCTATAGAAGTGAGATATATTTTCAGTTTTGGTTAATTACTGCTTTTTTTTATTGATTCGCTTGTATTAAAGAAAAACAGTTCAAGTAGGGCAAATTTTGGTCTACTTTCGTTTCACAACATAGCTTAAGACTGCTTCATGTTTCGCAATTTCGAAGATTCCTCGAATTGACCTCTTTATTCAGCAGTCTGCGATACTTTTGATAATAGGTATCGATTCACATGATGTCTCAGTATGCAGAAACGTGTGTATTTTTTTACCATTGTCCAAACGTTTGTGCTTGGTAGCATAACAAAGTGGGGCAATTTTCGCTGCAAATTTGCATGGTTCTTTTTTCGCCTTTTCGTCCTGCAGATATGTTATGTCCTTTTTTAATTTAATAATACCTATTGCAGAATTTAAGTAGTTAATACCGCCCTTGTATGAAACAACAGGTAAACCATTATTCTGCAAATATAGTATAGAACAATTTATTTGATCCTACCTGAAATTTTATCCCACTCTGGGATAAAATATCAATGAAATTATATCCCATGAGATAGAATAATCAAAAAAATATAACCACTTTACTGAAATGTAATCCTACTGGTATGATAATATTTTTTATATGTTGGATACTTCTTCCTAAGATATTATATCCCATAGTTTATTTTTTATTGATATCTTGTCCAAGGAAATGACTGTAAACATGAAATAATACTGCAGAATTACAATTTTTAAAAAAAAAAAAACCTTATAAACACATCTGATCCAAGCAATAACTGTAATAGGGTAATCTTTGTGTTATAATGCACAAATAAAAATCAGTTCTCACGCTCTTAGATTCTTTAATCATCAGCATAATGCCATTATTGTATCAAATTACAGTCAAGCATTGAAAAGAACCCTGTAATAGCAATAAGGTTTCATAAATAAAAATGATTTTAACAAATAACAATTAACAAAATTAGCACAATAATTTGCATTCAAGAAAACCGTGTGTATTTTTTTCCTTTGATTAAAAATGAAATTCAGAAAGGTTACTTCGCTTAGAAAACGATAGTTAACCATTTTATTCCAAAGACTAAACAGAATACGTATTTTTCTGTATTGCATCGGTAGAGTTCTTACTACTTTGCTAGAAAAATATAGCAATTTTCTGGTTAAATAGTAAAATGTAAATTATACTATTAGGATGTATAAGTTCAAAGTATCATATAAATGATAAAAATATATAGCTTCGTGTAATACACGTGACAAATATAATACACAACATTGAAATAGCTGTTCGTATAGCAGACACTAGACATACAACAGTATATTCTACATATTACAACACAAAACATAAAAATATATTAATTTCACACAAAAACCTACCTCACATGAGGTGCAAGGGTCAAACTGCAAAACTGCAAAAGCTGGTTCTATTCAATACCAATAATTCAACATTCATCAACCTGAAGATTAATACAAATTCATAATTATTTTGTTTATATAAACACATTCAGGATTATCTCACATTTAAAAGTACTTTACGACAATATACATGATTTGCAGTGATCAATAGATTAAAATCTGTTACCACTTAAATGTTTACGATAACTGATGAACTTATTTATTGATGATTCATTTACTTTTATATATAATTTTCAAAATTTGATAGTTGGTCTTAGTTTTATTATATTTTTAATTATTTAATCTAGCATTTAATGTGTTTTATATCAGTTTCATTTCATTCATACAAATCAAACACACCCTGTCTTAAACCACTCTCAATCAATTCTAAGCCTATTTCAAACGAACAACTCTCACCGTATTTTAAAATCTAGGTCAGGGAAAATAAAAACTTGTGATGTTAGAAAGAAATAAGACTGACCTTTTGAAGACAAAGTTTTCAACTCCAGAGAAATAAGTGGCTTAAAGTACAAAATGTCAAAATCAATGGAACTTCCATACAAACTCATAGCCATTTAATGCCTAAAAATAAGAATTCTAACAAAGAATTCCCGCCTAAATTAATACTGACCAATGAAATGGAAGAAAACCCTTAGATATTTGTTACATCTGAACGAACTAGAAGACTACAAAAAGGTTTTTCTAAATTATTAGAATATGAAAATTGTACTTAGATAACAAATTAATGTAGAAATCTGTAAAATTCATTTCTGACAATTTAAACAAAATAATTAAGCAAATTAACATCGAAATAATTACAAGCAAATCAATCTTAAAACAATTCTACACTGACAAAAACATTTTTCTAAATTAACACTGCCACATAACTATGCTAAAAAATTAAGAATTGAAATTCATCTTCCTCTGTAATCAATGAAATTTTATATATTATGGTTTCACATTTTGACACTTTGATAATGTTTAGTCAGTCTTGCTGAAATAGTCATAAAAACTTGATTATCGTTTACGCTCCCTACATTTTCTCTTTGCATGGACTTTTATATATCACACTGTCCATGTTTTCATCAAAAATATTAATTTCACCACTATCACCATAATCAACATTGTTTTCTGATGTTTCATCATCAAAATATCCATCAATCTTGTCAATATCATTGTTTGAATTGTCCTCAAATGAATTCTGTATTATAACATGTATAAATATAGTGTCATTAAAGGAGTTATTGTTTTCAACATCTTGTTCTGCCTGTTAAATTTCTGCTTCCCTTGTGTTGAAAGTCAAATGTACATTAACAGAAACAACGCTTGTGATTTGGTTAGACATTTCATTGGCTGGACCCGGTTTTATATTTTCACCTTCATTGATTGGTTCATTGTATTTCTTTAAATTAATTTGTTTAAACGTCCCATTAACTGATGAGTCAGACTGATCATTTACTCTCTATGTAACTTTTTTGACAATTTTATCGACTTGGAATGGTCCTTACCAGTAAGTGTCTGCATTCCCTTCTTCTGTTTGCGCTTTTTAACTAAAACTAGGTCCCCTTTAAATAATTCATTTTCCTTCATGTTACTTTATGTTATCAAAATAATGTGTTTATCTGGACTGGGCAATTTAAACATTTGAAACCGTTTTATCAGAAATATCATTCTGAATCTCGGTTATCCGATATGTACAGAGTGCTATTTCATCAGAAAATAGTTATTTAAATCTCGAAAAAGTATTTGACGTTTCACCAAATGACTGTTCGTTCGGTAAGATCGGATTTCTCTGAAACATTAGAAAAACAGAGAATATTTAGTGGTTGAATGTGTAGCTGAATAATAGAAAATAAGCAACTTGGCAGAATACGATTGCAGCTTTTAACATCAATTACAGTTTAAATAAGCATATTTTTATAGTCTGGTTTACCCTTTTACATTTTCCATTTGCTTTTGGGTTGTATAGTGTTAAAGTTATATGTTTGTACCCATACTTCCTGTCTATATAGGAAGATAACACTGAAGTAAATTCTCCCAATTATCACTTATTAGTTCCAATGGTACACAATTTTGACAAAATAGAACATGTAAGTTTTCAGCTTTTTCACTAGCTTTTTTGTTTACAATGGAAAGGCTTCTGTATAGTTGAAAAAAAATATATAACTGTTACTACATATCTGTAACCTTTTTTCGATAATGGATTTCATGTTCATCGTTGTAGGAACATATCAAATCAATGGCAATTTTATTTCCATGTTGAATCGAACTAGTTTGATCTTTGCCTTAGTTGTTTTTGTCTTTTTATTGCATTTTTTTACCCTAGTAACATCTCTTCACATAATCACGGATATCTTTTCTTATACCCTTTTATTAGTATCACTAAATTTACATACTGTTTTTTTTTCAATACCAAGATGAGGTCCAGTCAATCATGACAAGAGGATATTATAGTCATTTTTTTCATCACCTGTTAACACTAAACGCAGATTCTTTTTATCTTAAGTGTCACATTTTTCTGTAAAAAAAATAATAAATTAAGGAAATTAAACAGTTAAGGTGATATTCAAAATTTTTAGTAAAACTTTATTTTTTTTTTTTTTTTGTTGTTGTGGAATTAATAAAGTATTCTGAAATCCGTGGCAAAGAAATCTAGACGGAATAAGAATATGCTAGTAAAAAATTCAGACTTGCTTTAAGCGTGAGAAAAAATCTGCCATCAAATATTAATAAAACAGCGCAGTAATCAGAGATTGCGTCCCTCAGCTCCCCACATAGTCATATTCCCAAATACTCCTACATACTCTTATTCCCATACAGTTGTACACCCAAAAATGATTTAATTTGGGTAAGGGTAGCGATCTCAACCTTTTTTGTGATAATTAGTAATCATAAAAAATTAGTGGGCGGAGGGGATGATCCCTGATGTGACCAATTAATTAGTATTTTCATACTGACTAAAATATATATTGTTTAGGAATGGGGATCTCAACAGTTTTATGGATGAATGGAAATTTTCAAAATAAGGTGGATGGGGCAGCAAATTTTCAAAATTCTAACTTCTATAGTTTAGGAGATTTCATCATTTCTTGGATATCTTGAAGCTCATTTTTCGCTCATAATTTGACCCCAAGGTGTTAAATTGAAATTTTTTGGGTTCAATTCCCTAGTGGCCCATATACTCTTACTTGAGGCCAAGTTTCAATTTTCTATCATTAACGGTGTCTGGAATTGGATGGCCACTAAAGACGTAAATACGTACGTAGGTACGGACAGACTGTATTACACGACCCGCCTTTTTCGCTAAGCAGGGGGATAAATATATACCAGCCACCTCCCTCCTCTTTAATTCCTAAGAGAATTGTACTTTAATTATTGATCTTTTATTTATATACATGTATTATACAGTCCTCATGATATTTACAGCAAGAAATAGCAATATCCTTATTGTTACATCGAGTACAAGTTTGCTATTCAGAATTTCATGGAAATATTTCATAATATATATTATATGGTAGATGTAGAAATGGCAGTCACTTTAAACATAATATTTGGTTTCAATGCCAAACAATAAGTAACATAAAAAAGCGGGATATGGAGTAAATATTCATGACACAAAAATTTCATGTGTACAAGAAAATTTCAAGCAAAGAAACAGCGCTTTCATTGTTGTTCTTCATCTCAAAATCAAAGTGACGCCTTCAACACGGAGTATAACCTCACACCTCACTGTAAGTTCAAGACGACCCCTTGCACCGGTTTGAGCGGAATTCTTTGCTAGATGTCGATGACACTACATCTGTACATTTAAGAACACAAATGCGGGGTAAGGTCAACAAATTACAGATATATACGGGCAAAGAAAACTAACAAAAATCTGTCATAAGTTACCCGACATTATTACATACAAAATCAAACACAATGATTAAACAAATACAGGGCACTTCAAGATTTTGTTAAATGACTTGGTTGTTTAAATAGCTTGAATAGGGCAGATAGTAATCAGATGGACTGCTAGATAGTTTTCAATTAAGACACTGGCCGAAAAAGAAATAAATGAAGGCGCACACGTAGAGCGAGTTATCTCAAGACTAATTACGACATAACTGTAAAATATACTGAACCGAAAAAGAAACGTCGCTTATTTTTTTTCATAATTAATAAAATGAAATATTCTTGGTAGGAGTCATTATGTGTGTTAAATATGATCAAAGACACAAAA
>JAULBM010330847.1:0-13039 GCA_032357055.1 Geukensia granosissima
TGGCAAATATTTCATGCATATTCAGGACGAGAGCATATTAATGATGAGTGATGATGAATGAAGCCTGCTTTGTACTAAATCGACACGCAGGGCCGGATTTTTAACGTGCTAGCTTACGAAAGCAACATTCCGCACTTTACCCTGACATATTATTCTAACTCTGGGCCGACCAGTTTTTGCTCTTTCTCCTAAATGCTGCGTGTTTAGCGGAGAAGCAGCAAATACCTAATGTTAATGTCTTTGGTTTTACCCGGCCGAGCATCGAACCCACGACCTTCCACACTTGAGGCAAGCACGCTAACCATTACACCACCGAGGCGGTAAAAGGTAAAAAAGGTAGCCTCCACGGTTTTGGTATAAAGTCTGACTTGGATGAAGCATTAAACTGATCTTCTTGAACAGTTAGTAAAACAATTGACATTTGATGAGGTCTTCAGGGAAACGACACACAAAGCAGGCAGCAATTGAAAACTGAAACAAAAAAAAAGAGAAATTACGTGAACTTATTGTTGAGAAAGGAGAACCATATCTGAACTATATAAATTTGTTTTCTATAAGCATGTTATTATGTGGTGACTAGAATTCATTTAGGACAAATCTCTTGATGTATACAGTTACTCAGATTATTGAAAAAAGGATCTTGTATAAATCATTGGAGAATTTGTAATCCTTAAGAAAGAAAATATAAATTGCGTCAACATACCCATGTTTTATTGATGATGATGGAAAATTCCCAATCATTAAGATATTCTTAATACGCAAGATTTTCTTTTAATTTAACAGTACAAAAGTCTATAATTCTGGAAATACAATGTTAAACTTTCAGATGAACTCCCGTCAGTGAGGGGTGTTAACATATGAAGAATATGGTGCTGCACAATTGGAAGAAGCCCTGGTTCCACTTCTGACTTTCACAAGTTTTTTCTGGGAAGATGTTGATTCTTTTGTATTTCGATCTTTAAATTTTAGATGTGAATCTGGTAAATTTAATCAGTTTCAGTCTTAAGGTGTCATAACATGTTCTAAATAAATAAGAACAGACGTTATATGGCAAATTGTAGACCCATCACTCTTTTAAATACAGACTTTAAGATAACATTTGCTGCAATAGCAAATTGGATAAAAGGTTTTGGTGAAAATCATAAGTAACGCACAAACAGTTTTCATGAAAGATTGATTTATTGGTGAAAACATCATATTGTTGTACCACCTAAGGATTACCTTGAGAAAAATTATTTAGAAAGCTTGCTACTTTAAATCGATTATAAAATGGCTTTTGACCCCATTGCAATGTCTATCTTATTAAACAGTTTGGGAAGTTTTAATTTTGGTTCACTGCTTTGTTTTAGGGCTGATCTGTTGATTATACTGAACCAAACTTTTAAATCATTTACCAATTAAGATATGCAAGATGCTTTCCGGAGAAACATTTGACCCTACTGGAAATTTACGTGAAGATCTTTTCTTACAACTTTGCCACTTGCCACTAAACTTGGAAAACATGGTATCTACCTTGTTTTCTACCAATTATTCGCAGACTGAATGCTGTTATGTTGCCGGGATGACTGTGGATGTTAATCTAATAAAATATTGTCCTAATTGGCTACAGTGACCTCATATATTTAAACAGTAAACCCTATTGGAAGTGGCAGTTTTGGCTAGTATAGCAGAAACTGTCACATAGACAACACAGTGACTGAAATTTCCACTTGATCCCTTATCGATAGTATATTGACCTTTAAAGATACCTTTTACACCTTTTGTGTTTATTGTTTTTTTTATCCCAAAAACTATTTTAGAGAGAAAATGTAAACATCAGTCAAGATCCAAAAGACAAGATCTTCATATCAGACAGCAAAGTCGAAATTGTCTATTGACTGCTTTTGGAAATTTTTGCATTTGGTTCGCAATTTCTATGCATTTTGCATTACATCTATGACGTCTTCTGTTTAGGCGTAACATGGAAATGTTTTCCTCAGTTGAACAACACATGTCACGGCTTGCAAGAGCATTTGATTCGGTTGTTATGTTGTATATTATATTTATTGTTTGTCCCGACGATAAAAGTATATGCTCTACCTTTTTCAACGATGATGATAAACTGCTGATTATCTTTTGGGGTAAAGGTGCTTAATAGTCTTATGGTTTATACATTTCTCTGTTTTTCATGGATTTAAACCGTTAGTTTTCTAGAAATGAAATCGTTGTTTAAAGTCAATGTAACGCCTCGATTCTATGTAGAAAATAGTAGCACTTATTGACAATATACTATAGAAAGCCGCAACGTCTACTAAAAAACCCCTAATGTTTACAATTTCTTTTGACGTCTGTACTCAACGGCAGGCATTCAAGGTTATTTAATTTGTACCATTAGTATCATCTTTGTCGATATTTGTTTCTTTAGTATCTGACATGTATGATTTAAAAGCTCGCATAATAGAATTAGGGTTTATTAATACTTCGTCGCTTGATTGTCGAGCAACATTTCTCGACTGTCGCGTGACTACTGCACGATGTTGAACGATTTTCGCTGGGATTAAAAGTGTAAACAAACTATAACAAGTATTAACACCCAGCGATTTTCGCGCGACGATCGCTTTTGAAGTATAAATGTACTCATATAGAAGAATTTGACAACGTATGGTTTTCATTTCTTTACCATAGATTAAAAACTTGACTCATGTAAGTTAAATGTGCATATGAAAGATACGAATAAAAAAAATTAAAACGATCGTCTAAATATTTATTATTTAATGAAAAAATGGACGATTTTAATTCATTCTTTATATATATACCGTCGTAATTTTCCCATAATTCTCCTTGAACCTGGTAGAAAACTACGACTCTACAGCAAAACATATTTGTCGATTCGTTTTTTAAATAGATTGGAAAACTCTCTTGGTAAAATAACAGTCATTAAAACATTTTCTTTGTCAAAACTTGTCCAATTGTTTTATCCTTGCAAAATTTGCAACAATTTATGCTTGATTAAAATATTTTTGCATGGATCATTTATTACAGAAATTTGCTGCATTTGCTAAAATTCTAAAACACTGAAAATACGGAAAGGCCTCGAAAGGTAATTTTAGTAGTTGTCCCTGCCGTCGGATTTGGCTTCCCATTTCGATTAGTTTGGATCGGTTTGAATCTTTGACTTCCTATGTTTCGATTCTAATGATACTGACGAGAGGTAACTCCTTGAAATGTACATATAGCATACCTAAATTTTCCATAATTATTTAACATTGATAATTTTCTATTTGTGAATGGTAAACCAGAAAAAAAAAACGGAATACTTTGCAAATTATTTGGAAGGAGGCTAAAATGACCTATTTGGAATCTTCTAGCTCGTACCAATAAAGTTAATTGGACAAAACATTTTATTTGATCGGACATCTTTTTGCAAAGTATCATTGGATCAGAATTTGACAAATATGGTGAAGAGAGGTTATTGACTTTGCAGAGTGATAAAATAAAATTTATTGCAGAAAGATATATAACCCCTTTTGGAGGGATGTCTTATTTAGTTTCTATTTCGCAAGACCAAATAAGAGAAGACAATGCCAGGTTTGCGGTCTGTTGATATTTTAAACTTTGTTGATATTGAAGATTTTTTTCTTTTTTTCATTATATGAAAATTGTTTGGCCTTAAAAAATTTAGTGCCTAATGGATATTGACAAAAGTGATTTTTGTTCTTTTGAAAATATTGCAGAAAAATGGTGTACTGATATCTTTTTAAGTGTACATAACTACATGGTGCAACAAGTCGCTGTGCAACCTCTTGGTAAAGTCACAGCATGGAAAAGATTTTATAATGTAAAACTGATGACTGGCCAACTTGTTTTGAAATAGTGAAGAGAAATTGTAGAGATCCTTAAATCAGTAAAAAATTTCTACATCGGATGTATTAACAAATACTTGTTTGCATAAAATTCATTTCAGACATAAAAATATGTTATTTTTGTAAAAATCAGATGCAGCGATTGAACATTTATTTTTTAACTCTACAGTTATATCTGATTCTTGCAATGACGTTTGTAACTGAATGACCATTTTCTTAACAAAAGAGTTGAAAATTATACAATGAAATAATAACAAAGTAGTTAAATAATAGTAAATCAGACATTAAAAAAAATATAAACGGAAAGTTGCTGATGGTAAATTTGTTAGTTCACGTAAACAAGACAATTAATTACAAAAAATAATTGATCATAAAGCAACTGGTAATGGGCAATAAAATCAGATATGTTTATTTTATCTGTTATTGATTTTACTTTGTTTTTGTCACTTCAAAGAATAACAACAAGAATAATTCGTAATCCAGGTGTTGTCCAGACTTCTTTTCGCTGAAGAAAGTAGTTTACGAGTTTGTTTACTGGGTAACTAAGAAAACTTGTGTGGTCAAAAAGGGTATATATTCCATGCTGTCTTGGGCTTTCGTTAGACTACCACCTCAACTAATATCCGCAGACCATACAAAACAAAATTACGGACTTTAAATTACTGTAACCATGTGATAAAATTTGTTGTTTTATTTGTGAATTTTTTTTATCTCCATTGACATTGTTGATCTTAATAAATTGACTGTACACAACGCGAAGTCAACCAGGAGTTCGTGGATTCCAAGCCAATGTTCTTTTTGGTTATGGTTTTATCTGTTAGTTTGTTTCGAATTTCTCTTGTCTCTTTAAACTATGCACTTTTGATTTCTAGCATGGGTATCTTACACTGGACTAAGTATCGTTAAAACAGGGGGGTAACGGGAGAGGAATATTGAGCGATATGTTTAAATGCTAAGGCTTAGGGACAGACGAAAAGTTTTCGATACAGCTGTTGATCAAATGCTGGCAGCTGGGGTCATTGATAGGTCGATGTCTCCTCAGTCTTCTCCGTTGGTGGTTTTGAAAAAGAAATGTGTATGGACCTCCGTTCATTAAGCCAGATAGTTAGACCAATCGTATTTCCACTTTCGGTCATTGACGACATCTTGGCATTGATTTGAAAATGTAGATATTTTTCGATCTTTAAAAACTGCTTATTGGCAAGTTGCCCTAGAGTAAAGAGAAAATAGCATTTGTCTGTCATAACGGCCTATTTCAATTTTACGTAATGCCTTTTGGTCTAAATGGGGTCTAGCCATTTTTAAAGAGCCCATGAATATTGTCTTGCAGGTTTTAAAAATTTTGCTATTGCATATTTAGATGACGGATTAATATTTTCAAAGAATGCTAAAGACCACATAAAACATATTAAGGTCATTTGACAAAATAAGGGAACGTGAATTTAAAAAAATTAAAGTAAAAATGTGCCTTTTTCAGGAAGAAACAGATAATTTGGGCTTTGTTATTAGCAAAGAGGGAGTTAAACCTGATTTAAAGAAATTAAAAGCTATGAAAAAATCTGCACCAATAACAGTCAGAGAAGTTCGTGGATTCGTATTTATGTGTTCATACTATCAAAAGTTTATAACTAACTTCTCAAAAATAACTGAGCCGACTATTGCATTTATCAAAAAGTACGTTAGATTCAAAAGGAATCCAGTGTGGCAAAAGGCTTTTGCTTATAGTAAACTTACTATTGCGTATTCCTCGAAACACATGTGTCACCTGCTTTCACATATTGTAAAGGAATATTGGCAAACAGAAAAAGAACATGCGAATGGTTCAAAACTGTCTTACCTGATACACTTCCCTATACCAAAGATCTATGACAAATATCAGGAAGTTTACCTGCAAGGTTGATGTGATAAATGTGACAAGAATTTTCCAACTTTGAAAAAAATAGTCAAAGTCTCGAAAACCTTGAAATAGAAATTTGACCAAAATGTGACAAATTTTCAAGCATGAAAAAATAGCCTTAGTCTTGGAAAACAGGAAGTGGGAATGTGATGGACTTTGAACTGTCTTACACAATGAACTTCCCCATAATTTAGGTCTGTGGCAAATATCAGGAAGATGACCTGCATATAATACAGGAGAAAAATGTAACAAAAATATCAAACTTCGAAAAAAAGTCAAAGTCTCGGTAAACCTGAAGTTGAAATTCATCCGACTTTAAACTGCTTTACACGATGCACTTTCACACACCAAAGGTCTGTGCCAAATTTCAGGAAGCTTGCTGAGAAAATGTGACAGAAATTTTCCAACATGAACAAAATAGTCAAAGGAATTCGAAGATACCAAAGGGGCAGACAAAAATCGTTAAGTCGGAAGTCAGACAAGACCATGACCAACCAAATGAAGCGAAAGACAAACATAGAGCACACAACACTATACTGAAAACTAAAGCTGGAGTAACACGAACCCCACAAAACCAACGTGAGTTAGGTGTTCCGTAAGGGTAAGCAACTCCTGTTCCACTAGTGGCACCCGTCGTGTTACTCAGTAGTCAAAACCAGTGGATAGTCACAATCGATGTTAGTAACAACCGGTACATGAACGGATTTGTATTCATGACAGTCGGAAGATATGCATTGTCATCTGTGAAATGGATAATTCATACCGGTCAACCTAAAAAAACTTCCGGAGTAATGACGTTGATATTTCCCTGAGAAACCCTTGGCTCAGTAGCTTTCTTGCCAGCTTCAACCCTCCTTCAATAAAATCCTGACAGGAAGCACAAGCCCTGGATTAGCGTATCAATAGAGAAATATACACTCCATATGCAGGTGTGGCTTGAAAGTTGCTAGACATGAACGGAAAGTTTGCAATCGGAAAATCAGAGTCATCTCTCTTGTCGTAAATTTTGATCTCAAGTCTCGACAAAAATGAGGTAGAAATGGGACTGACTTTAAACTGCATTTCCCAGTACACTTCCCCATATCAAAGGTCTGTGCCAAATATCAGGGAACTAACCTGCATCGTTGCTGTGAAAAATGCGAAAGAATGTTTTAGTCACGAAAGACGCAGGACGACACGAGACGACGGATAGTGATCCCTATTTGTCTCTCTGCGAAAAACAGGTAACACAATATTTAGCAAATCCAGATGCCAATAAAGGTTACGTTTTATATTATGACACCCACATTGGCGCATGTTTAATACAGAAGACAGACGACGATAAAGAGAAGACTGTTTTTCTTATAACATAAGTTAACACCTACAATGTCCAGGTGGTCCACAATAGAAAAAGACTGTTTGGCTATTCAATATGCATTGCAAAAACTAGACCATTATTTGCATTATGCTGTTTATTATTCGGACTGATCATAAACCTGTAAAATAACTTTTCAACGCACTAATGCAAAATAAGAAGATCCAGCTATGGGCCTTGACCTTGGCCGGGTACAAATGAAGAGTCGATTATATCAAAGGTAGAGGGAATCATTGTACTAATCTTCTATCCAGAGTACCGTCAATTGTTAGACATCATTGGATAAACTGGACTTTTACAATATGCGGTCAACGATTTATAATACTGTCCTGCTTCCTCAGCAGTTTAAGCTATAAATTGAGGTTTTAGCAGGATTAACAGGATATTTTGGGTTTCCAGTCTAAACGTTGCCGAATAAGATGTTTTATTATCCTTTCTATTTTTGATTACTGGGAAAATGTATATTTAACACATTTCAAAAATGCATATAACGTCTGTTAATGGAATTGAAATAATAATAACTCCCAGTTGATTTTCATAAATTATAGTCGTGCAGGTCAATGTCTTATCAATGCCCATACATCCTTTTTAGGGTAAAGGATGTTCGCTACTTCAGTTTTAAAATAACAAACTTTGCAAAAGACTAAATGAAAAGGTAAATGAATGAGCAGAAAAAAATCAATAGGTTCATGTGCTAGTTTTTGAGATGTAAGGCATTAAAATTTGGCAGGCATGCAAATTTCTCTTGATTTTTCGTGCTTTTGACACCAGCTACTAATTGTTAAAATAAGTCATAAAAAAAAAGAAAAATTTTATACGATTTTCGAAAATTTCCCATTAAACAAAATGGAAATAAAAACAGGAGTTGCTGGTTAAAATTATTATGGCATTTAAATGGATTAATCTAGAGGATTCGGAAAATATGATAAAAGGTCAAAAACATTACCAGCGAACTATCCTAAACGGGAGTTTAAACTCAGTAATTTTTCGTTACTTCCATTTAACAACTGTTTTAACTATGTTGGAGAAATAACTGCTGGTGAAAAATGTCCCAGAGATAACATGTTAAAATGTCAAATTTTGTGCATAATCTTTTGCAATATTGACTTTTTCAAGTTTTACTCAAAGCTCTTTCCAGATGAATGAATCCATATTTTTCACGTTAGCTGTCAAATGTTCTGATTTATTGGTTAATTTATCTAATCATAATATCAATCGATTTATTGTCTGTCGATTTTTGATAACCTTTCCTTGTACAGTCTTTAAAAATGTCAACTCTTTCGTTAACACAGTCATGTAGAATTATCTTTTGATTACTTGCCAGCATATTTATTTTTGTTTAATTGAGTCAATGTTTGATCCAGTCAGTGTACCAAAGTGAGAGGTTAAAAATTTTCTAACTTTTTGAACAAGATCACGTTTTTTCTATGCAGGGATTTAACCCCCTGAACATTAGTTTTCAGTAGTTCTTTTGGATTTTTCTTAATTTTGGAGTTCTCGCCATAAAACAAATAGTATAAACCTCTAAGTCGATTTGTAGATAACCCTTTAGCTAGTTTTGAAGTGTCAATTTACTCTTGTACTGCTTTTTGTCGAGCTTGAACTATACTGTCATTTAACTTATTCAATAAATCTTGAAAAGGATCAATATCAATTGCAAATAGAATTAACCATTTGTCCTTTTTGTAGAGATTCCATTTGTTTTTTTCGAACATCTCATTTTCTCATATTATTATTTCTGAATTGCAACTATTAATATGATTACATTAACACAGAAAAGAAGGAGACACATTATGCCTTTCTTGTTTTATATCAGCCAGACTTTCAACTTTTAAGTGGAAGATTATGATAATTATCATAGCCTACCTAATCTTATTCGAATATCGTTTGTTTTCCTTATAGCAATCGTAACTCTTTGATCCATAATTAATTCAGGAATATTTTCTTTCATTAGGATTTTATTGAGCATAACTAGGTTTGTTGTTTTGATTGTATTTTTTTTTTGTTTTTTTTTTTTGTTTTTTTTTTTTTTGTAATTCTTATAAAATCTTTAACACGTTGCCAAGGGTTGTATCCAGCCTATACTCTATGTCAGGCTTTGTGGGCTGTGATTTAAGAGTTTTATAAAATTATTTGTGTGTTTCTGCCTTTGTATTATTTTAAATCAAAAGAAAGAATTATTCCACAGTTTACTGTTTATGTTTTACGCCGACGGCAGGCACAACTGCTAAATGTGCAAGGCCTTTCGAGGCCTTTCCGTTTTTTCAGTGTTTTAGAATTTTAACAAATGCGGCTCTGCAAAAACTCGGAAAACTAGGTCAACCGTAGATATTTTGGTTTGGTTCCTTCTGGTTCTGGTGACCACATTCCCGTTCCTGTCACGTAACAAGTACATGTTAATGACATCATTTTAAAAATTCCCAGCCCACATTTGTAAACGTGACATGAACCGTGTATCTAATTCCTAATAAATGAATCGCAAAATACCAATATCAATTTTATCGATACACAAAACAGCTCCTGCTACACTGGTCGTGTAACTCAAGTTTGAGATAATAGTCACTATAGAAAGCGAATTGAAGTAGTGTAAGAATACCCATGTGAGAGATCAAAAAAGCATAGTCCAAACAGAAAAGACAAATTTGAAACAAACTTAAAGATAAAACGAAAACAAAAGAAACAAAGGATTGCGAACCAAGAACTACTTTACACGACAAAAGTGGGATCAGGTGCTCCAGATCCTTTGTCTTGCGCGAAACACCAGTCATGGAATCCTTAAACTCTAATCCGGGTTAACGTCATTCCGACAAGAGGTCAACTTAATTTTATATTACAGGTAACAAGTGAAAAATTACTTTTTTGCCAATTGTGATGTGGATATTTTTTAAACGTAAATAAAAGTGTTATTTCAGGCCATACAATAACAGTTTCGGTCATGACTTCGTCTCCTGTTCTCCTTATGTGGATGCCTCATTTTTGGAACCCAAAACTTCCTCCTTTTTTTTTTGGATCCAAATTACTGCCAAAAATTTCTTCTTAAAAAATAAATACAAAACAAAGCAAAATATGTTTTCAATAAAAAAGGGTAAGACACTAACACATAATAATATTAACCTGGCGGTATAAAGTTTATTTTCATAAGTACATGGGAATAATTTTGTCAAATAATTTATCATATTGTTTAAATTGCTAAGAAAGCCACCCGTGATTTAGATATTATAAGATATCTACCACAATATTTTTTAGAAATATAATATACAAGACTATAAACCAGTTCTTGACTCAAGAGATGATTTTATGATTGAAAAATTGGTGGATGCATCCAAAATTATTAAAAATGAGACGTTATTACAACAGCTTGTTTTGCAACTACCAAAAACCCGTCGAAAACATAATCACAATAAGATTTCTTACAAGTTAAAAACAGAAAAATGTCTAAATTGTTGAAACTACATATCCTCTTATCAACCACAACACTTAAAATTATAACTGTAGATAATTTTAAAAAAAGCTATAGAAACTACTGAACACTTAAAAAAAAAGTTGTCTCAATCTTTTGGTTTCACGTTCCGCTATATAGATGATGTCCTTTCACTAGATAACTCTAAATTTGGTGACATGTTGACCGCATCTATACCAATGAACTTGAAATCAAAGACACTACAGAAACAGAAAGGTATGCTTCTTACCTAGACTTTCCTTTCATGTCTATCACGAATCCAGACGCACCTGCATACGGAGTGTATATTTCTCAGTTGATACGATACTCCAGAGCTTCTGCTTCTTACCAGGATTTCATTGATAGAGGGTTGCAGCTGACAAGAAAGCTAATGAACTAAGGGTTTCTCAGGAAAAGATTAGAGTCATCATTACAAACGTTTTTCGGTCGCCATAATGATTTGCCGTGAATACAAATCAGTTCCTATGCCGTTGTGACTAACATAGATTTGGACTGTATACCGGCTTTGTCTTCTGAGTAACACGTCGTGTGCCACTAGTGGAGCAGGAGTTGCCTACCCTAACAGAACACCTGAACTCAACCCAGGTTTTATTTAATTGGGGTTCGTGTAACTTTTGCCTTAGTTCTCCATGTTGCAATATTTTATTTAAGTAATGTTTTGTGAAAGTCTCTGTATTGCTTACCTGCTTATATCTTAGGGTTAGACAATTTATAAATACCGACTGTTAATAAAATTTGTACTGTTTACGGTAGGACAAGAAACAAGCCAATCCGGTATTAATTGAACTTTCCAAGACAATTGAAATATCACGGTTTTTACTATAATGAGTCACACGACGGGTGCCACTAGGGGGGAAGGAGTTGCTTACACTTCCGGAGCACACGAACTCACCCTGGTTTTTGTACAGTTTGTGTTACTCCAGCTTTTGTTTTCAGTGTAGTGTTGTGTTTTATATTTTTCTTTCGATTCATTATGTTGGCCATGGTCTTGTCTGTCTACCGACTTAACGATTTCTGTCTAAGCCTTTGGAATCTTCGAATTCCTTTAATTATTGTTCTGTTCAAAATATTAAGAAAGCAGGAAACAAAGTGGTAATGTTACAGAATATTCCCCCATAACAGAAATTCCAAAAAGAAGAAAAATTACATCATATAGTTCCTTGGGAATTTTATTTGTAACATTTGTTCCTGACGGAATAAACCTTACATATGAAATGTCATAAAGGAATATTAACCTAAAGGATAAATTATAATGAAAAGATCTATAAAAAAAGTCCCATAGGAACTTCTAATATAAGGCACAAATGTACATTGACAATGTAACAAAAAAAGCTTGAATTTTTTCCAGACAGTGTTTTTTATTCATAATGTCGTTGGTAGACTTTCTCCCTGAAAAGTAAATATAACTAATATAAAATCAATATTTTTAACACCACAAACACTATATCCAAGGTGATTCGTGATTCTTGTTCCAATTTGTTCATTGCTACTTCTGATTTTTGAAAATACGACTTCTGATTTCATAAGAAGCGACTCCTGATTGTGGTATTCAGAGTTAATTGTAAATATGGAACAAAAATGATGTTTACGGGCTTAAAATACCATATCTGACTAGACACAAAATACAAATATACCAATCATGTTTGTACAACGAAATTTAGTATACATGAACTTGAACATTGGCATTTTATATGCTATGTAGAATACAACATGTTCTTTAATATAAATATTTGATTTATTTATATATGGAAATAGAAGAACCTGTTGGAATATAAAAATAGGAGATGTGGCATGATTGTCCACGAGACAGCTGTCCATAAAATGACAGTCGTCGAAGAAAACCGCGATGACAGTAAACTACAAGTCCAACTTTAAACCCGGAAATGTGACAAACGAAGTGGAAAACAAGTTTAATAAGTCAGAAAATGATTCATAGCAATACCCTTCTGGTACATTGCCAAATGTGTCTATTGGTCAAGCTTTTCTGGAGTGCGACTTGTGAGCTCAATTATATTTTATTTTTTAATAAAAAATTATCCAACGGTTAACAGTTTATGTTTAACACTATGCAACATCGGTTTACACATATTATCTGCCCCTGGAGATGTTAACATTAGGGGTTGGCCATCTTTGTTTTTGGCGGGAGCGTTAAAGATTGGACTAGATATGGCTATTTTTTTAAAGCGTACATTTTTTTTTAATTCGGACACTTTGTTATTCACGTAAGTCGAATTGTTTTAAAGTTCCATTGGTTCCATTCAGGCGCGGCTCAAAGCATTTCACTTTGACTTTCAATTGTTAATTGGGATGAGGAAATGAGCATTATGATTAACTAGGTCATCAAATACAGGTAATTCACAGTGACTGCATTTGAAGTCTCACACTTATTATAGTACATCAGATTTTTAAATGAATACAAATCCGTTCCTATACCTATTGCGACCAACATCGATTGTGACTAAACCCCGGCTTTGATTACTGAGTAA
>JAULBM010330867.1:0-13039 GCA_032357055.1 Geukensia granosissima
TTCAACGATCATCGTACCATTTCTGCATTAGATTAAAAATCTATGGAACAAATGCTTCGCAATGATATATAACATGTTCAGAACTTTACACCTATATGTCCAGACCAAAACTCTGAAAAATGACCAAAATGCTGAAATTTACATATAAAAAACGTCAAAACTGTAGAACGATGCCTTGTTGCAACTAGTTGTGGACCGGTGACAATTAATTCAAAAATATGTTGACTTCTTTTCGGATTAACGTTAACCTGGATTAGAATTAATGCATACCCTTCCGGAGCGCCTGATTCTACTCTTGTTTAATTAAGGGGATGGTGGAGTTCAAGCCTTTGTTATTTTTGTTATTGTTTTAATTTTTAGTTCGTTTCGAATTTTTCTTGTCTCTTCGAACTTTTTACAACTCGCATGGGTATTCTTCCCTTGACGTAACATAATGCTTATCGGCTTTGACATAAAAGTTTCATCTGCTTAAAACAAGCTCGGGGTGAACAAAGTATAAAAAATACTGAACGTAAACCAAAGACAGGCCAGTAAAAGATGGTGCTAGGAGAAAGGGCACTGAAAAAAAATTTACAATAATTCTTAAGATTGAGAAATTAAAACCTAAGAAAAAACAGGCGAAAAAGTGGTCTCCTTTGGTGCCGTTACTCTTGGAAATACTTCGTGTTAAGAAATAAACAGATAAATAATCAACTATTCTGTTTTGATTCATTTGTCATGCATGAGCTAGCAGCAACAAGTAACAACAAATATTACTTAATATCAAATCACTAAAGTGCTGGGAGCATGTTAGTTTGCGACGATAATTTATTAAGGACCTTCCATTACCTTGTCACCTGGGGAAAGCACATTGAGCGTGTGTCCGTAATCTCTTTGTTTACTTTTGTTACTTGTTTAACATGTGCTTGTCCAAAGTAAGAAATTTATGCCATTATACTGTTTTCAAATCCTTTTGAAGGTCTTCGTGAGACCTTTACATGTAGATTGCACCTGTTCGGTGATCTGTGCATTTATTCCATATCTTTGTTCAATCAAAAAATTCCTATATTTTGTATAATCAGACAAGAATAACCCCTATTTGCTAACTTTGTTCTGAATGGAAACATTATAAAGACATTCGAATGTAGTAGATTGATTGTGGATACTACATTTTGCCATAAAACAATAAAAAATTGTTCTCAATCCCTTAATAACTTAAAATATGATAGCTTTTGATATACAAAATTACCAAATGTTAAATAAATATGGAAAATTTAGGTATGCTATATGTACATTGACGTCCTATTTCGATTTGTTGGGATTTGAATCTTTTGATATATTTGAATCTTTGACTTCTTATGTTTCAGTTCGAATGCTACTGGTGAAATGTTCCTCCTTGAAATGTACATATAGCATACCTTAATTTTCAATATTTATTTAACATTGGTAATTTTTGTTTTTTCAAGGAGTAACCTTTCAATAGTCTACTTTTTATTAACAAACTAATTAGTTTTGAATCTTAAAGCAAAATTTGGGTCACAGGTTTATCTTTGTGTTAAACGTTTTGTTACATGTTTTAATATATTTAGGAAAGAGCAGTATTGAATGGTTTAGGAATGAAATTGAGATTTCTGTTACATTGTGGCGGTCGTCAACACCTTCCCCGTTTTTAAGTTGTATTTTCTTATTTATTTTTTTGGTACTGCAATATATGTTGGAAAAATACTGTTTACATCTTTCAAACATCGTTAATTCTTATATGTTTAGTCTTACCACAAAATTACTGGAAAATGGTATCCTTCTCTCTCTTCGCGCCTGTACTTTTTTTTTGTTTTCCAGTAGTTGGTAACGAGCGTACCTGATAAAGGTTAATCCAAAAAAATGCACTTCGTTCGCAGTGTAAATTAGGCGCTTTCAATCGTTTTTTTTTTCATTTTGTCACTAATCTGTTTTTTAAAAGAAATGCAAGACAATATTTTTTAAGGACTTGTATCGTGTCCTAAGGAAATCTAGAGACTTAAGAAGAAAGTATGCACTACACAATCCAGAAAAGGTGTGAATTATGTCTTTCTGGCATATATTCGATATTCGTTCTGTTAAATGTTATTTTTCGTTGATTGGCACACTGGAAAAGTAGTAATATCCGCAATGTATTATTTTATTTGCTGTCTTAAACTGGCATCCTGGGGAAATATTTTCGTTCCATAGATTTCACTACAATATTACACCAGGTCGGAGCTAGTGACGTCTCATTTGCGATTGGTCTCATAACACCCGCCATATTTGAGAATTGCCCTGACCAAAGTGACGTCATTGTTTACAAATCCATGGCAACAAATATGACTTCTTCCCATTCTTAAAGAAACCACAACGGAAGTGACGTTATAATTTTCTTTTTCTGTTTTCTACCGTTCACAATAAGAATATAATATTTTAACTATCTGAAATAATTATTTAAAAATATAGGTTATCTATTGGGACACAAAAAATTAAATAAAACACGCGAACAAGAATTCTAAATCGTAAGCGGTAATTTAGTGGAGATTCCTTCTAAATTCATTTGCCCTGACCTGATTCTATATCCGATAGGTCCCGAAGGAAGATCGCTTGGGATATTGACCAGGAACCCAGAATATTCGCTGTCTTCGATATCTTAATATTTTCGCAAAAATACATGCACGCAATATGCTAAAATTTACCTAGACATTTTATAAAAAAGTAAGTAAGAACATGTACAAGAGAATAAATTCACGTCAAACATTCCGATCTTCAAATACTTAAACTTTCACAGTATCTTCAAAACATACTTATATACGGCAAGAATATTGCCAATTTTACTTGTTACATTCTTTTGTTAATTCAAATTTTCTGTTTAATACGTTTTAAATATTTTTTTCATAACAAAATTCTAACCAGAATTACAAACCTGTTTTGTTTGTTTCAAGAGGGTATTATGTACCCTACTGTTATGGTTTATGGACAATAAATGATATCTCATCATGCATAAAGCAGCAGAGTAAGTAGTTAGTCACTGAAACCTCAGGAAAAGTGGGAATTTTATATGCACAAACAACTAAAACTGAACATGTATTCATGAGCGATGTAAATCCTTCAAAAGCTCCTAGTTGAACTTAGATTTTTCAGAAGGTTATGCAATTCCTTGTTCTTTAAATACATGCCACATTGCCTATTTTCCAAACTGTTTTAGCCATTTCAGGGTAGGCTCAGGAAGGCTCAAGTGGTATTGTATTTAACCCGGAATATTCATTCTGGCTGAGAAGTTCATCAGCTCACGGAGATTAGACCGGCACTTCACAGGATAAGATCATCCTCATTAGGGAAACGGACATTTCATACCGAAAAATGTGATTGTAGTGTCAACTGTAATATTTCTGCAGTGAGGACTTCAAACGCAGAGTGAATATCCAAGATCTGTATAAACAGTTGCTGCATTAAACACATGCTTTTTAGTATCGTGCAAGATGTGAGAGGTATAAGGTTTACTCTAAAGAAACTGGCATGCTATTGTTAATGAACGAAAAGTTAACAATTTTTAGAGTTATGTTTAACGTTCGTCATTATGTAATGTAACCTTCCCCAATTTTGGGATTCCAGGTAAGGTGAAAGTATGAGGCAGACTCTGCAGTGACAATTGCGTCTTTAATTTCTTATTCATTTGGGTAGATGAGGTGAAATTAATCATCGATCATTGTCAGATGATCGAATTACGGAAGCTCAATTCAAGTGTTTGACTTTTTTTTAAGAAATAGTCTTTTTAGGAAGAAAGCCTCAAATGAGTGAACATTTATGTTTCAAAGTCGAGAACCACAATAAGTGCACATTGGAATGCCGATTCGTCTGCTGAAAAAGTTGTCAGAAAAGTGGTCTGACATTTTTATTTTTTCTCCTGTAACAACATATCCATGTTTAAGAAGTTTCTGTGTAAACGACTGAGCTCAGTCGACGAAATTGTCGTATCGAACACATAAGTCACGTATGAGGTGTGAGTTTATATACCGGATTCGTCGTCTTTGTAGTGAGTTGAACAAAGTTTGCCTTTTTATGATGTTTATATCGTCTGTCTCCGATCATTTATTTAAAGCAAATATGATGTTATCCTGATATTAGAAGTGATATAATTATATATATCGAGACAATGTAGGTAATTTAGATTAATCAACCTTTTTGATGTAAAACATGGTTACTTGGAAAAGGTTGATAATTATAATATTTCCTAGTGCTTTCTTTGACGGAAGAGTTTTCTAAAGCCTGTCATGTTCAAAATTGAGCTTCACACTCGATATCATTCTGACAACCTTAATGGAATGGTTTTTAAAAGTAAATAAACTATAGGCATAAGGCATGTATTAAAAATTAACTTTACTACAAGAAACAACATGTATAGGCTCTGTTATAAATAAAACGACAGAAGCAAATGGAATTGAAAAACGATTGTAGACTGCAAAATGTGGATGTAGAAACCCTATGTAAGGACAAAGTCAATGTGAAGAATTTGTAAACGACATGTATTATGGTTTGAATTAGTTTAAATGACAACTTTCATTAGTATGTACCAATTAGAATAATGTACAAAATCAATTATTAACTCAAAGACAAAATTAAAGAATAAACTGTACTTCACTATATTTCAAAGAACAAAAATAAATTAAAACATGGGAACAATGTAAATTCAGAAGACTAATATTTGATTCTTTAAAGCAAGCTGTACTTAATAAACTAACAAACTGACATTTTGAAATTGTCAGGCCATATTTTCAAAAACACTCTTAACAAAGAAAACATATCACAAAAACTGATATTATTACTAAGGGAAATAAAGACGCAGTAGTAGCTTTCAAAAACATTATGGTTGGTGTTAAAGATACCATTTTTCATATCCAAGTTTGCAAAGAAACTAAAAGAAAGGAATTTGCCAAAGAATATTTTACTAAATGTTTTTTACGCTTTAAAATTCATGCTTCCTTGTATTTTATTTGTCAATTGTAGCAGATAATTTTACAGACGATACGTTGCATCACTGTCATTATATTTATCTTGCATAAAAGGCTAGGAGGGTTTAGCTTACACCAACCGGTTTAACCCCGCCACATTACAAATGTGCCTATTTAAAGTCAGGAGCCTGTAGCTCCTGTGGAAAAATTACCTGTTGTTCTTCTTGTTTTTTGTTCACACCTATAGGTGACATTTTGAGCTAGATTTTGCGGGCATTCTAAGTCTTTGGGCTTTTTAAATTAAGTGCACCAATGGGGTTGCGGTGGTAATCTGTGTTTTATGTTTAGTCACTGATCACACAGGTTAAAGGGGGGGGGGTGCTAAGTACTCAAAAACCGTTTAAACCCCACCAAATACTGCAGTGCATGTCCCAAGCCAGGAACCTGTAGTCCAGTGGTTAACGCTGTTCACTTAGTTATTTATTGTTATATGTTCACTATAGATTAGGTCGATTGTGATGTTTCATGTATTGTTTTGTATTTTGTATTATGGGGCCGTTTTCAGCTTCCGTTATGGTATGGACTCTGGTTCATTGTTGAAGGCCGTAATGGGACCTGTAGAAGTTTAAAATTCTACTGTCACTTGGTTGATGGCTGTCTCCTGGACAATCATGCCACAGCTCCTATTTTTTATAAATGTAATTTTTGCCTAAGAAAAACTTAAAAGGTCGCCAAGGTTCTATTCTTTAGACTTTATAATTTCTTTTGAAAAATGACATAGTTTGTTTAAGATATGGTGAGGTTTTTGAAATCATTTGGACAATAATCGTTTGACATTTAATTCTAAAGTATGTTAAAATTTGGTAAAAATTTAAATGTTTTGTATATTGGTGTTTGATAAAGTAGTAAAATAGTAAAATTGCTCGGTTAAAATATATACTTTAATCTTCAAATTACAATATTTTTAAGAAAACTGCAAAAAAATCATAAAAAGAGAAAAAAGAGAAAGCAATATATTCGAAAGAGAACTTGCCAACAGACATTCCAATCAGAAAAGCAAACTCAGCACTGAAAGTAAAAAAAAACAAACATATATATTCACATAATAGAAGCCATCAAACCCATAAGGAACTCAGGTGTTATTTTCATAAAGCAAAATCACCAATGTTGATAAATGTGGAGGATAAAGGTATGCTATATGCACATATCAAAACCTCTCATCAGTTGCATTAGAACCAAATCATAATTCTTGATTATGTATTCGGTGAAATGTTCAAGAGACTCACTGTTTTTCATACATTTAACATTTCTTGTTTTATTTTAAGTTTTGCTAGCTATCAAGTAAAGATCATTACGGTGTGTTATAATGGTTATTTGAAAAATTAAGACATATAAACTAGAGTCTCAGAAGGCTGAGCCGTTATCGCTCACCTGTTCAATCATAAACAAACATAAAAATACCAATAGTTGCGATGATTGTTGTTTCATATTATATGTATCTCTCATACTCATTTTTGCGAAATGTAATTCAATTTTGCCGATTGTGTTCAAGAAAATATGATTTATGTATCAACCAATCAGAAACAAGAATCATCCATGGCGGCTATGTTTTTTGTCTTATTAAATTTTGATAAAGAAACTAAACAAGGACTTTGCAGAGATGCTTTTTTGTAGAATATTTGGCCAAATGGTTTCAGAGGATAATGCACCAGCTAATCAGAAACAATAATCATCTAAGGTGGCCATGTTATTGTCCGAAAGAACGAAATTAGGAGACTTAATAAGGACACTTAATACATACTTTTCATCAGGCAATAATGAATTGGGGTAATCAGTTTGAGAAGATTTGTTACTATGTCGGTCAATTATAAACAAGGATTGCCAATGGCAATCAGTACTTTGTTCGATCGGGACGAGGCGAACAAGCTTTATTGAAAAAATTTACCTTATATGCTCCACACCAAATATTGATTCATTTTGGCCAAGCGGTTATGGATGGGAAGATTTTAAATGTTTCGGCAAATCAAAAGCAAGCCAAGTTTATTGCGGCCATTATTTTTGGCCCATCGGGACGACGCAAACAAAACTGTGTCGGGGACCTTTCACAGGAGATCCACATCAAATATTAATCCATTTGGCCAACCAAATTCAGAAGAGAAATTTTTTAATATGTCCGCCTATTAGAAACAGGAATCTGCCATTGTTGTCAAGTTTTTTGTCCGATCGAACGTTAACTGTCTAAAGAAACTTCCATAGATTCTAATGGTAAGGCCTTGTGGTTTCAGAGGAGGGGATGAAAATGTTAAAGTTTGCTGACGACGAAAGGCGCCGTCTGACGAACACAAACGACGAAGGTGAAGTGATAACAAAAACTCATAAGGTCTTTGGCAAGGTGAGCTAAAAAGTACTTTATGACAATAAAATATTTAAAATTAATGACAATACACTGCCTGTATATCTTTATAACTTTAACAGATTCAAAGCACAGCAAATAATGATAGCGTAAACACAAACAGGTATAAAACAGCGCATTTAGTATTCAGTCAAAGTAGTGGAACCCACTTTCAAGGGTTTCAAGAACAAACATCATTTTTAATCAATTAAAAAGCAGATTTTTATTGCAAAGGAAAAAAGCTGACTTTTACCTCACCTATAAAAATTGTATTTGATATGATAAAAGGAATTCGAAGTTACCAAAGGGGCAGACAGAAATCGTTAAGTCGGAAGACACACAAGACAATGATTTAATAAGTATTTAGACTCGTCCAATTATATTAATAGCGTTATATTTTTGTACTTCAATAGCATCATTGTATTATTGCTTTAAGCCTTTATAAACATGAATATGCTAAGCTCTAACCATAGTAGGATTGTGAATGGTTTTGTCTGTTTCATTAACAAGTGATCAGTAAGGATGTTGCTATCCATCATACTTGTCTGAACCTAAAACTTGTCTTCCATGCGAAAGCTTTGTATTCTGAGTGCGTAGAACATTTTTCGGAAGATTTTCGCAAATGATATTGATTTCATCCACTTCTTCATAATGATGAGATGTATCGCCGAATGTTATACGGACTGCGCCTTGCAAAGACTCACCAACCATTATCTTGTCATTTATTTTTTCGTACTGATGAGTTACTGCAGCATTTGATATATCGCTCTCATTTGGCAAGGTATAATCTGCTTGGGTCGAATTGATGTTTATATCACTTGTTACAGTGGAAGAGAAATTGGTTTTCCTAAACCTTTTGTAATACAGAATGCAGCTTACAATGCCAAGCATAACTATTATCCCACAGCAGACGGACAGAATTGTTAAAGTTTTCTCTAAAAATAAAAAAAACATATCGTAATAACCTAATAATGTCCATAACTAAATCAGCAAAAAAGCACCAAAAATTGCTTTTGATGGAAGAAGGCTTAAATTTTTGTCTTGGCAAGTTCTTGTTTTCCAATTGATTTGCATGTGTTTTTTTTTACTATAGTATTTTATAATAGATTTTGTCAGACTCGCCTAATGTCGAAGAAGAATTTTTACCCGATCATCTTATCGGCTATATAATTTTAGGACAACATCTTCTTAAATAATAATCAAATAATTTATGATGTCTATACCATCTACCCGGGGCGCTTTACCATGCATGGTGCTTTTATAACTAAATGCGCTGACGTCGAAAGGCATCACCCGGTTACCAAAAGCAATATCTTTAAATAAGCTAGGTGGCCATGTGGTCTAGGACGCTAGAAACAATACAGACGATTATGCCAGATATATCACAGAAGCGTGGGTCGTAACTAACTGAAGGAAGGACAACATTTGAAGGTACATAATTCCTCACTAAATCAGTCAGGTTAATTTTCAGACGTTGATAATTGATTTCATACTATCATGTATAATCAGAGATCCATTGGGGACGTATGACGTCTTATAAAATTTTCAAAACAAAGCGGTGAAGCCGACCTATGTGTTAACCGTGGAACTTCTCTTTTGATAATTAATAAGAAAAATGTGGTGTAAGCAGGTATTAATATGTCAAAAGATTTCCAATATAAGGGTTTTAGAATCGTTACTTGTCATTTTTAATCTTAAGTGAAGGCCACTATGGGTGTGACCAATATATGATTTCGACACGGCTAGGTAATCATCGAAAATCTTCTTTCCATATTTAGGAGATCTCATTTGTTCTTGAACACTGCGAAAAAAGTTCTTCGTTCAAAATTATTGTGACATGAGGTTCGAATTTTAATAGCTGAAGGTCTATTTGCTAATGATTGAAATACTCTTATTGTTTTTCAAGTTTCTAATAGCTTTAATTAATTATCTTTGTCACTACAAACCCAGAGTTCGTTCGGTAGGACGGACTGCATTACATTATATACAAGCGTTGCTAAGAGAAGATTAAGAATAAAAAATGACCACTGTAGCGAAAAAAGAATGTCCTAATTGACAATCGGCAGCATTAAATTCTGCTGAACGTTTAAATTACAGACCTGCTTTGCAACGGAAAGAAAAAAGCTATAGATCATATGGAAATTTAGTAGGTATAAAAGGCAATTAATATTTTTTCCTTTAAATATAAATAAATGTTGTAGACATAAGTGTGTGTGTGGTTTATTTTTAAATGTGTTTCCGGTCTTGTTTCTACTGTATGTAATGTTAAGATTTAGACAGAATACGGTCTGTAGGTTTGAGTTCAAGAAATTACACATTTCTTCTAATTCTGCAATATCCTTTCCTTCCATGAATCTTCCTCTCTTCTTCATTTCCCAAAATAAACGTTTTGTTCTTTAGACGGAATAAAGCTCAGACAAATTTAAAACTAGCACTGTAATCTTAAAATGAATTAAACTTAATGTGTTTCATCTAGTTGGAATTGATATGCTATGAGTTCATTTTAGTTAGAATTCTTTTATTTTAATCATTTCACAAATATTCGGCCACATGACTCAGGTACCTGGGCAAAATCAGAAGTCGAACCCAATTGTCGGCCTTCATCTGTAAAATTATTTATTTTGTATTTTTATGTACAAAATTGAAAGCAGATGCGGTTTATTGGTGTATACACGTTTTTTTTTTGTTTCTTTTTTTTTGGGGGGGGGGGTGGGGGGCAATCAGAACTCGTCACAAGGAGTGGTATTATACTCTTTTTGTAGGCTTTGTTGTGGCATTTTACGTCAACATAGGAGTATGTTCTCCTTGACTTGTACTTCTTTTTTTTTCTTTTTTTACGTCAATCCAATTATATTTAAGCATACCTTTATATGAAATATGTTGAATTTTCGTCTACATTTATTGTTCTACTGCAAAAAGTAGAGTGTGAAATTCACACCATGTCTAACTTGCACTAACAAAGATAATAGATGTCAAGCTTCAAAGTTTATGAAGGGCGAAATTCCTCTCTCTAGGATAAACCATTTGTATGCATACGTACCTCGTGTCTGTGTGTCGGTTTCTGATGATGAGTCATGTGAATTCGATTCTCCATTGTCTAAAAAACGAGCATTGATTATAACAATGTTAAAGAACAAGGGGCATTTAGACGTGCATAAACCCCCAAAATTTGAATATCTTCATAATTACCTCAGAAATGCAATGTTTATTGTAAAATAAAAGGATTTAGTGATCCGAAAGAATATCAAAATACCACCTTCATTCTTAATATCAAAGACATTAAATATCAAGGATTTTCAATGTTATTTATAAGAATTAAGAGAAGATAAGGAAAACAATGTCAAGAAAACCATAATACTTCTCTGTACAAAACTTACGATATTGCGGAATCTTAAGATGCTCACAAGGTCTTACCACTCTGTGTGATAAGCCTTAGGAGAATAATCCCGTTATAATCTCTTCAAATATCCACTTAAACCAAAAACGTGGCCTTTTACAGCTTTCGTTAAGGCATGGACGTCGGTTCATTATTTAAGGCCATAATGGGGCCTGTAGAAGTTTAATTGTCATGAACAAGTATGCCACATCACCTTTGCTTATTTTACTGGATAAGGGTAAAAACAAAGCAATTCCTTACCCTTCAAACTTCATTGTTATAATTTATTTAGTTAACTATAGTAAAAAATGTTTGATGACCAAAAGCATTTTGTCAAGATCGCGGAAGTTCTGGAAATAGTTATCACAAGAGTACCACTGCCAACCACACTTTTTGTTAAGGAACAAATAGTTTCACTTGTTTTTATAAAGAGAAGTGCACAAGCAAATAATTGTGCAAGTTTTCATGAAGAAAGTGTAATCAGCTAAATTTTCAAATTAAGGTTTTTATCTGAAAGAGATCACACTCACGTACCAAATCTGCCATTGGATGTTAATTATGGAATTGCTAAATTGATTTCCAATAGACTTGAAATATTGTTTTCCAACTTCTATGTCAATATTTAACTTTTATTTATCAGTACAAGTCTTAAAAATCGCTGGTGTCACTGTCAAATTATGTCCTTATGTAAATTTTTTCATCATTTACATGGATTTAAAATTCAACAAATTATACCTGATTTTGGTATTTACATTTTTCAATTGTGTAGAAATGTGAAAGTTGTAAAAAAATAAGAGAAATTTATTAAATATAAAATTACCAATAATAAATTAATATAGAGAATTTAGTTGTATGCTTTATGTATAATTTTAGGGGTAATCTCTAATCAGAAGCATTAGAACCAAACCACTGGAAATCCAAGATCCAAACATGACAAAAGCAAAGGAAGCACTCAAATCAATTAAATAAATGTAAGTATCACAATGAATACTAATCGTTATAATAAACCTACCAGCTCTTTCAGTACTTGAGAAAATACATCCATGTACATGATGACAACTGAAATATAACAAACACATTCAAAGTCATTATTGAAAGCATAAGCCATCATTACTGAGAAGAAAATTCGATTGTTTGTAGTACCGTTGGGGCATGCAGTCCACCAGCAGCGGCATCCACCAACACCTAATGTATTAGATATTACATATAATTTTAAAAGCAATGTATACTCACCGCTTGAATTGCTGCAGCAAAGTATTTGGTTACGGTGTCGTAAGTAGCAATTTTTATGTTTATTTTTACACTTAACGGAATACAGTTTAACTTATATATCATATACAATACGCTGACGTATTTTAAGATAGACAAAAATGAATTAACAAGTGTAACGTCATAGTATTTCGCTAACGAATCAGTGCATTTTGTATCCGATAAAGCGAGATATCCATTAAATTATGCTGCAATTCGCGCATAACAAAATCATATGCCAGTGATACTCAAATAAGTTTTAGTTGTTGACCGCCGGTTGATTACCGTCGAGTGGCACATTTAGGAAGACAACAGGTAACACAATAATATTAAATACAGAAAAAGGTGCCGAAATGGGAAACAGCAAGAATGGAATTTAACTGTCACCGAAAATTGAAGGGATGGGTAGGGATATAAAATTTATTCTTTTATATTGGCCATTAGCATGATTTGCTTGCAAAAGGCGTCTTTTACGTGACTGATGTGTGACATTTACCTACATTACAACCATTTTGGTTAACTGCGAAACTTTACGTAACCTGGCAACTCCTTAACTCCTTAACAAGAGGGTCTCCCCTATCTACGGACAGGGGTTCAAGCTGGGTCAGCTATGTGGGTCGAGCCCTGGACAATGCTCCAGTGACCAGTTAACTACCGAAATTTGTTCGTCAGAATTTATTTAGTTATGAATAATAAAAAAAATATTCGGTAAGAGTTAACAGAAAATAATTTTCCTTTACAAGGTACAGATTATGAAGAGGAACCATGCCATAGTTTGACACATGTTTGAGCTGATCATTTTTACTAAATTTTCAATATGTTTAACGTTGAAGCTTGTTGGGTTGTATTCACTCCGCTATTGAGGAGTAGAAAATTAGTAATTCTTGGTAAAAAGCACGACAAATGCGTTATTGTCAGGAATTTTCCGTCGATTAGTATTGGTCCCTGCCTTCGGATTTGGCTTTCCGTTTCTATTTGTTTGGTTGAGTGCTTCTTCTGCTATATTTTAATTTTAGACTTCCTTTGTTTCGGTTCTAATGCTACTGATGAGAGGTTACTCCTTGAAATGTACATATAGCATACCTAAATTTT
>JAULBM010330878.1:0-13038 GCA_032357055.1 Geukensia granosissima
AAAGATACAAAAAAATGCTTGGAGTAACTTTTTATGCATTTTTCACAAGGAATCAAATGAAAAAAAAAACCATCAAATTCGGATGACAAATTAAAAAGTTTCGAAAATTTGGGCGTGGCCAATATTCACCCCCTTGTAACTCAAAAACGGTATGAAATAGAGCATAGCGGGAGGTGTCCATTTGATGGATTTTTTTTACAAGGAACACAATGAAAAAACACATCGAAATTGGATGTACATTTAAAAAATTACTGAAAAAATATTAAAAAGCGCCTTTTTGGCCCCTCATAAGAAACGGGGGGAGCTGGAACCCCCATAATCAATCCCACACCATATTCAATGTATCAAAATATCAAAAGAATCGGTTCACCCCATCAGAAGATAAGATTCTGATATATCATGCAAAACTGAAGTTATGCCCACTTTGATCTGAATAAAGGTAAACGTGATAGAGAAAATTAATTGACAATTCTGAAAGCTTTCGATGAAACAAATAAAAAAAAACACAAAAAAATCGGATAAAAAATAACAATTTCACATATCATGCAAAATTAAATTATTTGCCCCCTGTGACCTAATTAATCTGGAAAATGGTAAGATAGAAAAAATATTTTGTCATACTACTTAAAGCTCTCATTGAGATGAATCAAATTAAATCAAAGCTACTCATTAGCCTGTATTGCTCACCTAACATAGACTCTTCACTAGTCCTTTACACGGAGGAATATTATTATTGGTAGAGGACAATGGGCTCACTCGTTTCACACAAGAAAATTTTAAATGAATTCTTTTTCTACAACTTCTTGAATGAGGCAGAGATGAACAACATAATTTTAGAATATTATTGCTATAGGCTCATTGGTTTCTTACAAGAAGAAAGTTTAGTGAATTTCCCAAAGGTTCCCATGTTACACTAAGTAAGGCCATCTTGGTAGGCTTTCAGGGATGAGGGACAAATATAAGGACCATTCCACCAAACTTAGATTGCAATTGGCTCTATAGTTTCATGCAAGACGATTTTATTTATATATCACATTTCCATTTCTAATAATAGGAACAATCATGCAAGGCGGCAGGCAAGGCAAAATTTTGGTGCAGGAGCATCCAAGGCCCATTTCACCAGAGTTTGGTCTAAATTGACTGAGCAGTTTCACATGGGAGTATTTTTTGTAATTTTGGACGAAGAACTGACGCCAAGTGATGGTGACAGCTATCATTGCCTTTTAGTCCCTGTGCGCCTAAAAACCCATCAAAAGTTGATGAAAAATTCAAATCTAATCTCCTATGTTTTTTTAACTAATGACCCCTTTTATACAGAAAATGTTAAAATCCACCAATCTAGAAGGTGCATGGTACCTATAGTCCCTCACCTGCAGCATATGCTTGACCAAAATTGAGCAATAGTTGCAATTTGTTTTTCTTAATAAACTACACTGTAGTTGATCTAATTTTAGAACCACTAAATGCAAATAAGGATTCTGTATTGGTCCTTTAATTTAATATTTCATGTATGAACTGTTTTCAAATATGGAACAAATATTAAGTTTGTTTGTCTGTAACAACCAACTTAGCAGGTTGTGCAATTGAATACAATTCTGAAACGGACCCAACTAGTGACCATTCTGCCAAAGTTTGGTTCTAATTTGAGCTTTTTTTCCAGAAAAGAATATTCTTCAACCAATTCCTTGGTTGAGGTGGCCATCTTGCAAATTTAGAAATTAGTGAAAAACCATCATTTTCTCAAAATGACGTAACGCCATTTTCAAACATATTGAAACGACCAAAATTTGATTGCAGTATATCATAACTATCAAATGTTTATATATAAAAAAAAATTAATAAAATTATTATGAGATTTATGTTGACTCACAACGGGTATTACATGTATTATACTGATGCACATACTGATGTACATATTGATAAAGAATATGACGGTCTGGCACCGGGCCTGGCACCTGCCATTCTTAACAGCTTCAATGTAAATACAGAACAATATTATTGTTTGTTACGGAAAACAGAAAACAATCAACAGATACGACTACCACAGCTAACTGTTAGTATCAACGAGCATAATTTATCCAGTAGATACTATCTAATTCATTTGTTTGTTTGTGTATGTTTGTTGTCTCTGTGTGTCAATGTTTTGTTGTTTTGGTTTTTTATTTTGGTGAGTGCATGTTGGAGGTCAGTTCAATACTGTCATCATGTTTATAAATTAAAAAAATATATTAGCCAGCTTGCATGTATGTGTGAAATGTCAAAACTGCTACTTATTAATGACGTCTTACAAATGACAAAATATATCTTTGAAAAAAAAATGGCCGAAAAAAAAAATCAAACCAGAAAACAGACTCTGTCTTCGGGAAACTGCATAACATAAATTCTTCTCAAAACTGCATTAAAATCATAATTCCTTGTATGCAAAGCTGACCAAATAATTTATCAGGACACAGGTCCTGCACCGCTGGAAACAAATAGTCCGTGCTGAGATGATAACAAAGAACACCCTTCTTGGTTTCATTACACTATGGCACTTCGAATGTACATTTTTTTGATGATTTTGATATCTCATAACATTTGATCAATCTGATAAATCATATATGAGATAGCTTATGAAAATATTTTATAAAATGATTAAATGAAATATGTTATTAATAATTTAATGAATTATATATGGCATCTTATATAAAAATAAAAGATATATAACTTTTAAAAACAGTTCTTATTAGATATCTAATAAAACAAACATACTTAGATATCTTACATATTAAACATATTTATATGATTTTTGTAATATCTCAAAAATATTCTTAACTTTATAAGATTACATATCTCGCTGTATTTGTATAGTCATTAAAAGTAAAATAATAAAAATAAATTAAATTAAATGATAATACATTTTTTACATTTACATTTCCATAGAAAGATATTGTAAATTGCAAAATTAAGTAGAGGATGAACATCAATTTTTGATATATAATTAAGTTACTGGGAGACAATCTTATATAATGGGTTATTACACAAATATGGAAGTGGACTATTTTATTGCAGGAGTTTTCGAGTGTGTTTTATATTTAACTAGGAACAATATTTGTCAACAATCGTGAAATTACCCTTTTATTGAATGGCAAAAATGCTAAAAAAACACCAATTTTCAACATCAAAGGTCACTTTTTGTTCAGAGCAATTTTGCGCAGAGTGTAATATCGCAAAATATCACATATTTAATAGTAATAAGTCCATTTCTACATGTCTAATATGGAACAAATTTCACTTGGATTATGCCATCAGAACTGATACGATGGTCGATATGGATTTTACCAGGGCCGATATGGGGCTGATATGAATTTTACGTTGTTAATCCATGTCGGTCTTCGCGGGTTGCCTGAGAACATTATGACGTCACGTTTATTTTAGATTTTTTTGCTGCACTGCCAGTTATGATAAATACGAGCAGTTCTACTATTCAAATATATACTTTATTTCTTGAATGTATGCCTAATAGCATTGTTCCATTTGAAGTTAAAAAAATACAAAAATCAAAACAAACTGTGGATAAAATATGTGATAAATAGATCATTACATGCCCCTTTCAATATCAACCCTGCTATCATCCCTCAAACAATATCATTCCTTAATTGGGCAAAAGCCTTCGGGCCAATAATAGGGTCTCGGGATGAAACCTCGGTTGATATGGAAAGCGGCGTGTAATAATCTATATAAATAAATATATTGCACACTAACTTTTGTGGATTATAATTGAACCTTGAATTATTATGCCTACAGGGCTGATAAGAGAGCGGATATGAATTTAACATTGTACTCAAGGTTGATATGGAGTTTACGTTGTAAATTATTATTAAGAGTTATTTCAAGATTCTTGAAAATTTCTTAACCCTGAAAATTCTGTAATTTCTAGTTAAAACTGATTCTTAACGCCGCAAACAATTTTGCATCAATTCAAGAAATACTTATTTTCAGAAATCAAACAGAAACTTTAGAAATTAATTTATCAAGTCGTACGCAGCATTTGCATGGCGAGATGATTGCTGTTTTGAATGAATTTTTGACAACATAGTAATTAGGAGTCGTCACAATATGTATAAAACGCCATGATGTACGAAAATCTCCAGTACTTGCATATGGAGTAAAACTTGAACAACACGAACACTCCTGAATCCGCGAATGATGGTAAACACTTTATAGAGTTTGATGTTATAAAATGAATGTATACTCGAATTATTATAACACATATAGGACAAAAATGTGGTAAATTGATCATTAGATGTCACTTTCCAAATCAACCCTGGTATCATCCCTCGACCAATATCATCTCTCAGGGCCGATAAGGTGGTCCGAGATGATACTTGGGTTGATGTGGAATTGGCATAAAGTAATCTAAAATAATCACAGATTTAATAGCAATAAGTTCTTTTCTGCATGTGTGATATCGTACAAATTTCACTAGAATTATTATGCCTTCATGGCTGATACGAAGGCTGATATGGGTTTTCATGGTAAATCCATATCGGCCCTCGCGTCAGAGGGCATTATGACGTCACATTTATTGTAGTTTTCAGCTGTACTGCCAGGCTATACATTATATTGGCATGCAGGTTCTACTACTAAAATGAATCTATTTTTTAATGTATTCATGGTGGAATTACTTTGTTTAAAGTAACAAAAAATTAATACCTATAATGGACAAAGTGTGTAATAAATAGATCATTTCATGTCCCTCTCTATATCAACACTGGTATCATCCCCCGACCAATATCGGCCCTTGGGACCGATATTGGGAGTCTCGGGACAATTCCTGAGTTAATAAGAAAATGACATGTAATAATCTATAATTATTAGTCCTTCTCAGTATGTTACAAAATATCCAACCGTCGGTAAATTTAAGAAAATAAGTAAAATAAAAGGCGTTTTACTGTATATCTTTGTTAATATGGTGCCAAAATTAACAATTTATTTCAAAATTACGGTGATTTGATTCAGCTGAACACTACAATACTGTGTAATAATTGATGGAATTTTGTTATTTACTTAAAAGACATGCAGGTGATTTTCATCCCATGTAATACCTCAGAAATACAAATAATTTATGCACATCAATTATAAAGAGTTGCATTATTAATTATCGGAAAGCGTTTCAATTTGAAACAGATTGTACATTAATTTAGTAATAATCCGAAATCTGTCACTTTTGGTGTACGAAAATTTGTGAAATTTTACATGCGCGTATTATTGTATCGAACAATTTATGCATACGATAATGTATTTGACTATGCTTATCCTATAAAAGAATTAGAATTTTAAATTGTAATCGTCACAAAATGGTTTAACCCTGCCACATACTTAATGTGCCTGTCCCATGCTACACGTATGAACCTCTGGTCCAGTGGTTGTCGTTTTCTAAATACATGTAATTAATTATTCGTTCACCATTTTCCACTAGATTTCAAATTGGTGGATGGTCGTGTTTTATAAGTAGTTGCACATTTTGTATTTTGGATGCATTTCACAGCTTCGTTATGGTATCCGTTGACTCGAGTCCGTTGAACACAGTGTCAGTTGACAGGGTATAGTACGGACGCTTGACACGAGGTTATCAAAAGATTATAACCGAGGTCAGTAAACTTTTCTAAATATGTCAAAATTAGTGCATTTCTGGTAGTAAATAGATGTCTTTTTTCCATAGGACTAAAAGACGTTTTACTCTCCGATTGTATTCACTGTTTGAAACTGTAAACCAACCCAACATTTTGCAGTAATAAACTTTTTTCCGTTAGGGATAAATCACTGTTTTCTCGTTTGAAAGAGATTTACTTATTTTATGTTCTGATTAACTCTGACTAACTGTTATTATATTTTTATGGAGATATCTGTGAATTTCGATATAACTGTGCGTAAAGTTAGTTGACGGATTTTAACCGTTGACAAGTCCGTTAAAGAGTTTTTCAACATATGAAACAAACTCCAACTCCGTTAAAAGGTTATTTGTCATATTATGCACACCTTCTGAATAAGAAACCGACCCAGTCTGAATGGATGTAATATGGATGTAATTTTTAAGTAGGCATATAAATCTAATTATACAACAAAGAGGTTTGTTAACTCGTGTTAAGTCATTGTTTAATGTACTCTTAGAAATGGACTATGGTAACAGTAATTTATTCCTGAAAACAGAGGAAGACTTAAAGGAATGAATCTCAAGAACAGAATTAAAGAAGATAGTTTTAGATTGATTGGTTGATTAAATGAAAGGAGCTTAACGTTCTGAATGATGAATAATGAACCATGCTTTGTACTAGACCGACACGCTAAGCCGGATTTTGAACGTGCGAGCTCACGAAAGCAACAGTCCGCAGGAAGACGTGCCACTTTACCCAGACACATTATTTTGACTATGGGTCGACCAGGATATTGCATGCTTAGCTGATATGCAGCAAATACCAATTCTAATGTCTTTGGTTTGACCCGGCCGATGATCTAACCCACGACCTTCCGCACTCGAGGCGAGCACGCTATATAAACATTACACCACTGAGGCGGTCGAGATAGTTTAGATGACTGTTCATAACAGGACCCACAATATTCAAAAGCCCATTCAAGTACTAGGTCCGAGGTAATGGGGACGTTTTGAATCATAAAATACATATACGTCTTAAATACTCGAAATGTATATTGCTAGATAGTAATACATAAAACAGGGGGGAAACAGATGTTTTTTTGCTAAAAATTTTTTTTTCAGAAAAAGACATTTCAGTTCATCATTCAGGAAGACGTCCTTGATCAATACTATATTCGTATATTTCTTTTTACCAAATTTATATTTTGAAAATAAATGTATAGACTTAAAACAGCATTGTGCCGCTATCAAAATATTCTCATATTATATTAATTTTGTTAACTGTCAATTATAATTTTATATACTAAGGTATTATGTTATAATTTTATATGTCTATATTGCTTGCAGAAGCTATATAAAGACCTCAATATTTGTAAATTTTTTCGTGGTGCAGTCTCTCTGATATTAAGCCGATATCTTTTCATTTCCATATTTATTACATAATGTTATTAATCTTTTGGTGAAATTTGTAGATATATATGTTGAAAATCGCTTTATTCATACCTTGTATACTAATACCGGATTGGAAAGTAGCCAATGTGGTGGGCGTCTTTTCCGGACTACACGAGTTCATCCCCAGTATGTTGGTGGGGTCCGCATGCACTGTTTCCGGACTACACTCGTGAGTTCATCCTCAGTTTTTTGTTCCGTCTTGTTCTTGAGATAGCCTTTTGGCTGGCCTTTCGGTTTTTTTTTTTTTCGCTTCCTCTTCGCACTATTGGGTTGTATAGTTGGATGACAGAAAGTGGTAAATACCAACTTTGGGCAATATCTTTATTAACATGTTATATGATGACTTATTGCTTTAAGAAAAACATTTTAGCCGAATAATCAGTTTTTCTTTAAAGGTCATGTAACTCAACAGACACGACACTGTCTTGATCCGGCCTCCATTCAACGGACTCGATTCTCGCGGAGCGTGTTAAACCCCTCGTATGTTTAATTTCGACTGGCATTTGGTGGATAGTTGTCTCATAGGCAATCACGCCATATCTTCTTTTTATATGATTATTATATTGTCATATATATAATCATACAAGCCAATTTAAAATTATGGATGACAGGCTTCGGAATATGTAACTTGTTCAAAACTTTACACCTACATGTCCAAGCAGAAACTGAAGAATAGTAAAATCATACATACTAGTATAGAGAAAACAGATGTGGTGATTAAATAGTCTATGAGATATAAAAAGTATAAATTACAAACATCTACAGGATAAATAGAACCAAATTTGCTAGCTTTTTTAATTTTTTGTACCCTGACATAAAATAATTTAGGATATGTAGATGGCAACTTGGCGATAATTTTTATCTTTACATGCAGGCAAGCATGGAATTTCAACCACAGATCAAATCATGCATAAATCATTCTGCTTACATGCAAAATAAAAAGCACTGTGTTATATTTTTGTTCATAGACGGGGATGAACAGCATAAAAATAACAGAACAGACCAATTATATTATTTGCTGCTGGTATCGGGTACTACAAACGAGTGGTTACTTGACTTCACCCACGGAGATTTCCAGTTTTTTTTCTAAATAACATTAACATTAACATTAACCCCTTATAATTCCAATAATGTATATTTGCTGAATTATGATTGGTAGTTCCAAAGGTTTACACTTTGATATTGTTCGTTTTTTATCCGGGATACATCACTGTCATCACTGGGATACATACACCCATATTCTACTGAGGTGTAAATATAGCAGTCGGCCACATCGAGGCTTAGACTTTAGTCTCCTGTTCAGAGGGGGTGGACAGGGGGGTGGGAGCCCGAGAAAAGGGGGGACGGGAACCGGGAGTTAGGGGGTAGGGAACCGGGATTTGAGGCAGAGGGAAGCGGGAGTGGAGAGGGTGGACATGAGAGCGGGAGCCCGGGAGAAGGGGGCGGGAAACAGGAGTTGAGGGGAAGGGAGGGAAGCGGTAGACGAGGGGTAGGGAAGCAGGAATTGGAGACCCCCTGTCCACCCCCCTCTGTTCAGTTATGAAATATAAAAATGTGGCCAATTTTGTTTCAGTTTTTTTTTAATAATTTGCAATAATCACGAACAGATTGATGATCAATTGTTCAACCACTGGTTTCGATTGCAAGTTATCAGACGCGGGGTCTCTAATGTAGGCGGACTGCCTACCCTAAGTTCCAATCGTTTTATATAGGGTTCGTGTTGTTATCAGGGTCTCTACTGTAGTAGGACTGCCTACCCTAAGCTCCCATCGTTTTATAATGTTCGTGTTGTTCAATTTTTTACTCCAAATGCAAATGCTGTTGGAATACAGACAATTTATAATTTCTCTTCGTAAAACTTTGCCCGTACGGTTAGTTTTGTAAGTCCTGGTATAGAGCATATTTTAAGTTTCTTTAGTATTTGTTTAAAAATGAGATCAAAATAAGTCACAAAATTTCGAATCATTATGCGAAAGGATAGTATTAATAAACGAAGGTGAAACAAAAAGAACGTGTGCGCCGTATTGCTTAGAAAAAACAAGTGTGGATACAGAAATGTCTCGCCTGAAAATTTGAAAAAGCTGACTGACAAATGTGGACTGACGCGAAACAAAAAGTTGACTTGACTGTGATAATGAGGTCAACGTCAAGGTCAAATGACATATATCGCAGGCGAGACAAAAATTACTGTACTGGTTGGCAATCAGAATGACACACAAAAACAAATTTGGTCTCAATATGATATAACGGGATATTGTTTTGTGTTGTCGTAAATATTGATCAAAAGCAAGTAATACAACTTATGTCAATGTTAGTGGCTGTCTTTAACTTGGGCGTAAGTTGTGGGTTATTGGTTCATCACTGAACGTTGTGGCGCCACTTTCAAGTGTTCATCATTTCTTGTTTGATTTCCCATGTACATTAGCCCAATATCTGTTCCTCTTATTAAGATCCGGACTTAAGGTGCCGGGTACTATGTTGCTCAAAACCAGAGTACACAATTGTTTCACATCAACCGAATTATTTTTGATTTTCAATAGTCTGTTCTCAAATCTAGACACAAAAACTAAACTAATGCACATAGTCTGATCTTTGGTACAATACCAGCATCTTTAGCCATATGCATGAGATTAAATTTATTTAATAAACTAAATTGCTTCATGATACGGCAGCCCATTGACATTAATAAATTGTAACAAATTAACAATTTTATAATATTGTGGACATGCACACAAACGGTCGGTCATCTTGGTCAGAGGTCAGAGTCGGCGGACCAAATTATGAGAAGGGATCACCTAAAGACAATTTCTATCAACTTAAGCTAAGATTCGCTTTGTACTTTCAATGGACAGTTTTAAAATTTCGCAATTTTTACTTATTTTTAAATATCCAGGTTGACATCTTGATTGGGATAGGGCTCATCTGAATTTTGGGAGAGGACCATCTTACGGAATTTCTGTCAAGTTTGGCTAAGATTGACTTTATAGTACCATTGGAGAAGATTTTTAAAATTTTGCTCCCCCATGTTTTCTATGTTTAGCCTGTTGGCAATCTTAATCACAGGTTGGAGTCATTCGACAAATTTTTAAAAATACACCACTCAAGGATCATTTCTGTTAAGTTTGGCTAAAACTGGCTTTATAGTTTCAGAGGAAAATATTTTTATCCATTTTCTTCCTCATTTATCTATTTGGTTGAAGATCGGGGTCATGAGACACAATTTTAGAAGATCATCCAAACACCATTCCACCGAAACATTTTCCAAATTGGCCTGATGGTTTCAGAGACAATTTGTTTTGTATTTACGGATGGAAGGAAAAGAAAGGGCGGACGCAATGTAATGGCTAAAGCTCAAATGACCTTTTTAGGCCAGGTGAGCTAAAAAAGGGTAACAATTATACCTGTATATAACGATTTTTTTTTTCAATTAATCCCACCGAAATCGGACAAACGCAAATTTTTCTAATGTTCATGTGTAATTGTATATTTTGGAGACTTTGGTCCTATATATCTTACTGGGGTGCTTCGCAAGCGCAGCATGATACGACCACAGTACGTTCACATGTGAAAGGTGTACCAATGAACTTATGGTTAAGTGTGGACACAATATTTTGTTGGACACAACAATGTGTTACTTTAATGTGCTTGACACAGTAATGTGACTTCATAAGGGATAATTTTGACTCGTATTATTCGCAAAACTGGTGTCACTTTTGTGGAATCATTTGGAGAAAACCCCATCAAAATCAGAATTAAAATAAAATTTGTCCATGTTATACGAAATTGAATTATCTCCTTTTCCCCCTACTTTGAACCCTTTTAGCTCGAAAACAGCAAAAGATAGAGAAAATCCATTGAAATGCTTCTGAAAGACCTCCTTAAGAGGAATCAAAAACGCCCCATCAAAATTGGATGAAAAATAAAAATTTCTCATCAACTGCAAATTACATTTTTTAACCCTTCGATCCCTTTTATACAAAAGGGTATATTTTATTAAAATTACGTGGAGTAACTTTAGTTGCATTTTTCATGAGGAATCATTGGAAAAAAACAAATGATAACAAAAAAAAAAATTCATATTATACGAAATTGAATTCCCCCACTACTTTGACCACTTTTAGCTCGAAAATCGTAAATAATAGTGAAAATCCGATGGCATACTTTTGAAAGCTCTCATTGAGAAGAATCAAATGCTAAAAAAACCATCAAAATCGGATGAAAAATAAAATTTCTCGCGTCCTCCAAAAACACATTTTTAAATTTTTAAACACGTTTGACCCCTTTTAAACAAAAAATAGGCAAATGTTTATGAAAAAAAACGCTTGGAATAACTTTTTGCATTTTTCAAAAGGAAACATTTGCAAAAAAAAACCCCATCAAAATCGGGTTGGAAATAACAGTTTAAAAAATAAGGGTGTAGCCATTTTTGGACACCTATATCTCAATAAAAGTTAGAGATAGGTCTTGGCGCTTGTTGCCCATTATGATGAATTTTTTATGGGGAATACAAAAAAACACCCATCAAAATTGGACTAAAAATAGTTAGATTTAAAAATGGAAAAAATCCCCTTTTGGACCCGCCTTAAAAACGGTCAAGGCTAGATCACCATAAATCAATCTCAACCTGTATTTTATATTAGGTATCATTGTGTTAAAATTTCAAATGGATCCAAATAATAGAACAAAAGTTATTGAACGAAAACCTAACAGTCTACGGAAAACGACGCCGACGACATGCCCATAATATTATACGGCCGCAAAATGTTTGCGTTCTTATAAAAATGTACTCGAGTATGAACAGAGTTGCTTCACAAGCACAGCGTGATACGACCGCATCACAAATTGTAAAAGACAGAGAAATTCTGTTGCATACTAATGAAAGCTCTTACTGTGATGAATCAAATGCAAAAAATCATCAAAATCAAATGAAAAATAAAAAATTCTCATCTCCTGCAAAATGTGGTGGTTGATGGTTATTAACGTTCTACACAGCAAATTAATGCTCTCAGTCGGACGGTCCCTGGCGGAACTTAAATGGTATTGATGTAACTTATGTTGTAAGAACGTTGTTGGTTTAACTTCCTTTAACTTTTCATGAGGCTCGCTTGAGTTGTTGTATCTTTTGGACTTCACGGTCGTTGTTTAAGATGGCGTCTGTTGATTGGTGACTTTCTGTATCTTGATGGATGCAAAATCTAATATTAACCCCTTTTATACGAACATTGGTAAATGCTAAAAAAGCTTGAGCAAACTTGTCGCATTTTTCAAGAGGCATCATTTGAAACAAACTCCATCAAAATCGATGAGAAATAAAAAAAAGCTTACAGAAATTAGGGAGTGGCCATTTTTTGGACCCTGTATATCTCAATAAAAGTAAGAGATAGGTCCTGACGCTTGTGGCTTATTATGTTGGTTTTGTCATTGGAATACAAAAAAGCCCATTTAAAATCGGACAAGAATAAAAGAGAACTTGTAAAAAAAATATCAAATGGGTGGGACTTGATCACCAAATTCAATACCAACCTTTATCTAGTATCAAGAAATGTTCCAAAATATAATAAGAGGCTCCACGGAGCATGTAATAGCTCATCTGTCAAATATTTTGTTGAACTGTATTTGATTGTCTTTATTTTTTACAATTTGCTACATGATTGAAAAGGACTATCTGATTAACATGGGTCAATTAGAACACATAATTGTTGTGTGAAACACATATGGAACATTCATACATGTTTGGTTTCAGTTTGTCTGCTAAGAACTATGCATGCATGATATTTTGTTTGTTTGTTTGATTTGGGTTTAACGCCACTTCCAACAATATTTCAGTCATATCGGGGCGGTAAGTTTTACTGGTGGACGAAGCCGGAGTACCCAGAGAGAACCACCGACCTTGGGCAGGTAACTGACAAACCTTAACACGTGCGATGCGAGTTAAACGCAACCCGTTTTTG
>JAULBM010330888.1:0-13038 GCA_032357055.1 Geukensia granosissima
GAAAAGACGAAATTGAGCCACGTCAGAAATAATGCTAGACAATCTGTATTTAGTAGAAAAAGGGTCGGCACCTCCTTTGTCGAGAGCAAAATCTCGGAGATCTTTCAGGAGTGTGACTGAAAGTGAAAAAAGATTAGTCCTAATGTAATGAACGCCTAAAGGTTGTTGTAAAGAAGACAATAAGTTGGAAAACAGATTTGCTTTTTGACAATACGATGGTTTTGGGGTGTTTTTTTTTTAAATTGACCTGATTTGACATTTTGACCTCATTAAACACACTTCATTACTTTTTCAGTTTGTATTGACATTAGTTTCTTTGGGGAGTACATTTGGATTACCCTGCTTTTTCCTCTGGGAACTTTTAACCTCTTTGGAACCACTTGAGTGATTATTTGGGTTTAAACTTTCAAGTTCATAATTACTTCATCTAACAGTATCATCCATATCACACTTTGTGCATAAAACAAATTTTGATTGTCATTTGAGATTACTCTTTGTTAGTGTATAAGAGCTAAGATTATAAGAGCTAAGATTATAAGAGCTAAGTGTTGTAAGATTATTAAGTTTAAGTATTGATTCATATTAGGCCTCTGATGTGGATTTCAAATCTTCACTGATCTTCATCTGGTCATCTTTCAGGATATCAAGTTGTGTTTGCATATCATGCATTTGATTCCGAATGCTTATTATATAATTAGGATCCAAAGAGGGGATAGTATCATATTCATTATATATTCTTTGTTGATTCACAGCACTTAAATCAGCATTTATGCAATATATTTTTTCGATAGAAAATGTCAGACTGCTTTGATGTTGATGCTGACTTTTAGCAGTTTTTGTCATGTTGTCCTGGAAACACTTAACATCAACTGTTAATTCTTCAAGGACAGAAATTATTTGTCCGATTTGGAGATTCTCTACCACTTTATTGCCTATATCTTGCCTTCAATGCTAGATATTTTGTTTAGACAGGTTTGTAGGTTGCTTTGAATAACATCTTCATCTCTATTCAAGTAATTTATTGTTGTGATTATTATTTCTTGAAAACGCTTGATATCTTTTCAATATCTAAATCTGTATCGGTTAGGGCAGCTTCCTAGTGCGGCTGTGGTGTAACTCAAAGATGTATTGGAAACTTTGAAACTTCACAGTTAATGTATAGATGATCAAAGTCTTTTGGGAATATAATGTTACCAAGGTCATCATACACTAGAACTGTTTTGCATCTAAAATCATAGATTTAAAAAGGTGCCATAAAGATATCTGAAAATCTTTGTAAATCTGGCCTTTATAGTCATCTACGGTTTTTTATATAGGCCCCATGAAGTAGATATTCCAACTGTGTGGAACTAACAGCGTAATAATTTTTACGAACTCTTCTTGTGCGGCGGTATTCTTCGTCCATTACGATTTTTGGCTTAGAGTTTGAGAATGATTTAAGAGGTTTGCAGTGGTAAAATGATTGTCTTTATGGTAAAGTAGCTTACAATTTGCATTTATGATTGTGGTTGCCTATAAAACAGTCATATGCTTCCCAATTTACCAAATTTATGTGTGGAAAATTTTCGGCGAAGGTGTCGCCATTAAACAGGAAGTGTCATTTTTTATATTTGTTATTGTATTTCTTCAAAAACTAAAATTTAATTTGTGATAAAAGTCTTGTATAGTTTCTTTTGTTGACTAGTATATATGTTAAAACCTTTCTACTACATCTGAGCTATAAGAATGTTGAATTTGCATGATTGTGTTGACCGTCCTAAAGTTTTAAAAAGTGTTGGAAGATTAAGGTTGTGTTGCAAATTCATAAAATAAAACTAGCACTCGAAATAATAAAAAGACGGACAAAACTTTTATGGAGGTTAGAATATTCTATACCACTCGTTCAACCAAAGTTAAATCAATTTTGAATACTTTTACACATGTCATTATGTTGCAGGTAAAATGTACAATATAATATAAACAAGAATATGTTGTTACTATTGACTTATTGTTTTTAGAACTCTAAGTGAAACATTACTTAGCATACGAACCATATCGCCATTACCGCTACACCAAATTTAAATTACGAGGAGAAAAAAGAATTTCCTTCACATATCAACTTAAAATCTTGTTTTAATTCAACACCCGGACAACAAATATTTCCTTATTACCTTTACTTTAACAGTCAACAACACTACCAAAAACTTGAATTCTATCCTAAATTTGCATATGCTTATAAAATTAAAGATTTAGAAAGTTCCAATTTTATTATTTATACATATTCTAAGCATCAATAAGGTTTATTTAACAACGTTTCAAAAGAATTTCACATATTTTGCAAAAATATTGAATTCTATTGTTTAAGGTATGAAAATGTCATTTGGTTGCGAGTAAAAATCCGGTCATCGAAGATTGATGAGACTTTGGGAATATATTCAAATATTCAATATCTTTAATTTCCATGCTCAGATTTTCCCCAGACAAATATGAAGAGTTTAAGGGCCATTTGACCTTTTATGATCTCATTCCATTTATGGTAATAATCCTGACTGTTTAAATTTTGTGTTATTGTTTTAGCACTTTCAAAGTTCTATTTCACTTGTTCTTCGTTCAGTTTTAATTTATGATCACAGCTTGCTAATTGAATTGCGAGTCATTTCCTGATATTTGATTGTTAAAGCGCGATGCTAAAATCGGGTAAATGTCAATTCCGCCATCTTTTTACTTTTCAAAACACTCTGGAACTGCTTACCACAACACGTGTTGTTCAATTTACAGTCTTTTGTATAAGCAAGCGTGCCGATTCGAACTATCACTAGTTAATAGACATTCACAATCCCTATCGAAAAATACGGCTGTTGGATTATATATTTTCGGATTTAAAATATTCAATTGGACATTACCCCTTTTGTCGAGAACAACAATAGATTTAGACTCTGCACATGCCACGAAAATATGGTGTTGGTCTGACGATATTGATCTGGGTGACCGAAGATTATCTCCCCTGCATGTCCAGATAGAATTTCCTTTCGTGTCAAAACATCTTACGGTGTCATTCTGCTCATTACTACAGTAAAGTTTGTCAGAGTCAACATGGATGTAAAAAATGCCATTACCTTCGATAGACAGTGATGTCCATAGCTGGCCTCCTAAGTCCATTACAAGAATTCCTTCTGACTTTACAACAACATATAATCTCCCTTCGTAGTATGATATACCGTAACATTTATTTTTGAAGGAAATGACGTTTTCTTGTTTGTAATCAATTGTATTTATCATCTCAATTCTTTTACGACTACTCCAAGGAAAACTCAGAGCAATTTTACCGTTGCCTAACAGAGCTATATCAAAAGCTTTATCTTGTAAGATAACACTTCTGGCATGTGATCCATCTTCCTGTAGTAAAATAAGTCTTTTGTTGCTAGAGTCTATGAAAATAAATTTCCCATTTGGTAAAATTGCACAACTTAAAATAATTGTCTTAAATAAAGTTTTGAGTGGTAATTTGAACGTTTCTTTTAAATCAAAGTGTGTTTGACTAAAAAATCCAATAGAGTCTATGCTTAACGGAATTTGAACGGATTTTTTGGATATTCCATATTTCGGGTCGGAAACTTCAGTACTGATTTTACCAAATGATTTTATCAGCGAACAGGCAGGTAGTATATTTTCATCTTGTTCAAAGACAATCTTAAATGTTTTTATTAAACCTATAATTGGAGTAAGATTTTTTTCCTTTTGACTGAATATAACACCTAACTCTCTTAATCCTACAAAAGTCTGCATGTTAGATGCATATTGTTTTAAAATATTAATATTTGCCTCCATATTAATATATTCTTTCTGGTAATGGCCGAGTTGTTCTATACTAATTTGGGTCTCTTCTACTAGTTTTCTATATTCCTCGTTTAAATCTTCAGTAATCTGTGCTTCAATTTGGTCCAATCTAGCATTTATAAATGTTCTAGTGTCTTTTATTTTCTGGATTATGTCTGTCAACTGCTGTTCCAAACAGGTTTTTGAAGCTTCTCTACTTTCAATGATTTCTTTTAAACTTTTGATCATATCCTGGATGTCTTGTTGTAAAACTGATATCACAGTAGAACGTTTTGCATTTCTTGCGGCCTCGTCGAGACTAATTATAGAATCACACGTGCTATGCTCTGTTTTCATACATATAACACACATAACGTTATCGTGTGAAGAACAAAAGAGATCCATTTCCATTTCATGAATGTAGCAAAACGTGTTAAACGGTATACCGATGGATGCCAGAAGTTCATTTTCCTTTTTCGAAATAGCATGATGGTTCGAATTATGATTTCCATGACAATTGTCACAAAGCGGCTCATTGCAATTTGTACACCAAAATGTGGCAATCTTTAATTCTTCGCTTGGCAGATCTTTACAGGAACAATATTTTTTGCTTGAATTGGAGGCCATTGCGTCATACTGAAATAAGAATTAATCGTGCAAATGCAGTAGATCTAAATTAACTTTCATTTACCCTGCATGTGCTTATCATTTACAGAATTCTGACAAAAACAACAAGTAACGATAGATTGAATATATTTTGTACAATTGAATGCTTTAAATATTTTGATAAAATTATATAATATCACAAAATATCACTGATTTCGATTGTTACTATACACCTGCTTGGTCTACTAAGTACAAATGTAGAACGACGGAAGCTACTAGTGGAGCAGAAGTTGCTTACCCTTCTGGAAAATCTTAATTAACCCTGGTTTTTTAGATTTCGTGTTACTATAGCTTTATATTTTGTGTAGTATTGTGTTGTATGTTTGTTTTTCTTTTAATTTCACTAGCCATGGTCTTGTCTGTCTTCCAATTTCTGTGTGTCATTTGGTATCTTCGAATTCATTCTAGTGTTATCTCCCTAAATTAATGTCTCCCTCCCATACAAGATTTTGTAATTTACATTTCATCACCATGCATGCATTGCAGTTTATTGTAGGCATGTTATAATCTTTCAAGGTTCAAACTGCCACGGCTTGACCCAATATTTCTTCTTTTTAAATGTGCTGCAATAATTTACTTCGACTTCATTCTCAAATAAATCACTGAATTATACCAACAAATCACCATTGCTTGTCCTAGTGTGAGAAATATTATACGTTAATCATTGGTTTAAAAATTGGTCCCAAACAAAATAAAAGAACATGTCCTGAACATTTTTCATCAAAATGATCAATATATATTTTCAGGGTTTTAAAGTTAGAAATTGAAACAGGTGATACAAACAAATCACAAGGCCAAAATATAATACCTATTTGTACACACGTATTTTGCATACCGGCCAGGTATACTATACAAACGAATCACGTCGCCATAATATATTACCTATTGTACACACGTATTTTGCATACCAGCCAGGAATACTATACAAACAAATCACGTGGCCATAATATTACACCTATTTTTCTTACCGGCCTTGTATAATATACAAACGAATCACGTCGCCATAATATATTACCTATTTGTACACACGTATTTGTCACACCGGCAAGGTATACTGTACAAACGAATCACGTCGCCATATTATAATACCTATTTGTACACACGTATTTTTCATACCAGCCAGGTATACTTTACAAACGAATCACGTCGACATAATATAATACCTATTTGTACACACGTCTTTTTCATATCGGCCAGGTATACTATACAAACGAATCACGTCGCCATAATACAATATATATTTGTTAACACGTATTTTTCATATCGGCCATATTAAATATCATAAATAAAAAAGTATAAGTACCCAATTTTTACTCACCAACGTATTAGAACAAATACTGAAGTACAGACTGACATATATGATAATATCCAAGTAGTATTCTACATTACTTAAGACAACAGTACATGAAAAGGCGTATTTCTGACTACCTAAATATATCTACTTTTATAACTTTGAACAGGTCAGATAAGTTATCTCATGTTTGATTGTCTATGTATATGTTTTATCTGGAAAGAGATGGACGAACCGTTCAAAATCCGAGATGAATCAAGTCAAAGTAGCATAAAATTAATAGAGTTCGATCACGTTTGTTGTTCACATAATTTAGAGAGTAGAATGAAATATACATTTCAGAAGAATAAAGCACAGGCGATACGTGTACATGTATTAGTGTCACAGTCTTTACATATCATCTTCCGTTATGGTATGGACTCTGGTTCATTATTTAAGGCCATAATGGGACCTGTAGAAGTTTAAATTTTACTGTCACATGGTGGGTGGCTGTCTCATGGACAATCAAGCCACATTTCCTATTTTTATATCTACACAAAAGTTAATACAAACTGAACTGATAACCAACTAGATCATTATGATGATATTAGTTTAGATGGTAATACAATGGCCTCTTTTTCATTATTTTCATCTTAAATCTAGATAAGCGGGAATTGGTATTTTTGTCAGGGACCGATGAATTATATTTTTATATATATGTTCATATTGATAACAATTTTATTACACAGTGTTTATTGTTTTTCAGTTCATAGTCAATTGTTCTTCACCGAAACTTTGTTTGAAGTTGTTTACATTCGTTCAGAAAATAACTTATTAAGTAACAAAGAAATGATTTTTGAAATTAACAATTTTTGGTAATCTGTTTACTGCTTACTTGTTGAGTTTACTTCACATTCTGAGAATGTTTTATAATTTACTGAAATTGACAAAAATGGACCATACCTAAGGAAAATATTATAAATACTGATTACTTATATTTAACACGCAAAAATATGTTAGATATTTATAATATTTTAAAATAATGACACGATTGTCAGGGATTGTATGTCATTTTTGTCAAATGCGCAACATGCTGTATTATGACGTTTACCACAGACAACAAAAAAAAAATTCAGGGGTGTTACTAAAACGCGGAAACGGAAATACATATTAACATAACCGCAATATGGACAAATAACAAGATTTCAACACAGAAGATTCCAGTCATGTTTTAGCCTAAAAAATCAGTACTATAAATGTTTTATTCTGAAAATGGGAGGCAAAAATTACATCATTATTCTGAAAGCCCTTAATTAGGAAAAAAAAGAACATAATTTTGTTTGGTCAAATTCAAAATAAGTAGAATGGTCACCGTTAAAGCACATAAACATCAAAACTTAAATAAAAAACAAGAAAAGTCACAATGCAGCATGATAATCAATCTGTTAATGTCCAATACTAAAAAAATGTAAAATGCATCTAGGTAGGGGGAGCTGAAAAATTGTCAGTACAAATATTTGAATAACAATTGACAAGATGTGTGTAACAAAAACCATCTGAAACCTGTTAAGCTCAAAGTTACGGAGAAAGCGACTGATCGCATCGCAAAAGAGGGAAAAGCAAATAAATTGAGGAAAATCAAAACACGATTTAAATTAAAATTCCATGTTCCGAACAATATAATATTTTGGTCCCTTGGTTCTTGTATCCCGCAAACTAAATAATGCAAACAGGTTTTGGGTTACACAAATTTTCCTTTGAAACCTCTTTTAAAATAAAACCCATGGTATTGGCTCTTTCTCAGAAGGTTTGTCGCCTACTCGGCTTTGCCAAAGCAGACTATGACACAGATATAAAAATCATTTACAATTGACACGAATGAGATAAAAAATTTTGATATTCCTTTTCAAAATCTTGTTAAAAATATCAAATGAGACATATGAATCTTTTTACTCATAATCTTACAGCTTCGTCAAAATGACTGCCAAACTGCTAGCAAAAGAAACGGTGAAATACTTGGTAAGTAAGACAGTGTTAATAGTTACAAACTTGAAATATAGCTTAGCTTATTAATTGAAATAAAACAAATAGGCAATACTTAAGCACTGAGCCTGAACGGTCTGAACGGCAGATTTGTTCATTTCAGAAAAAAACTGTGATGTGGAAAAAAGAATTAAAAAATTTTTGGAGAAGTATGTTCAAATGTACCAATATGATAAAAGAATAATTTTACGGCTTTTTTTTATTTGAAACAATACGTTAGATATTTCAGGGACAAGTGGGCAAAAATGCAGGATTTTTTTCCCTCGCCTTCGGGCGACGGAAGCTTTAAGTTTTACTCTTGTACGTCCATACATACGTATCTTGTTTTCTGTTTTCACTTTGATGAGACATTGATAAATATCTTTAATGTGGACATTTAATCAAAGATTTCTCAGCTTGTGAATGTTTGATTTATTGGAGATTCGGTCTGATGCTTTATCCAGGTGTATTGTACATGGGTCGTCATATATGTCTACTTCCCATTTGACGGAGCGGGGTCATCCGCGTCCCATGGACACATTTTCTCAATGTTGAAGGAGGGTTTTATCTGCTATATACGTCAAATTTCTGTTTTATTTCCAAAATGGAAAACAAATTGTATTTGAACACAATGTTCAATTGTATTGAGAATATTTGATCCAGAATTTAATAAATAATGTATTTTGTTCTATTTTCCATCTGTTCCCTTATTCCATGGATCACATCATTTGATTTTTAAAATCTTTTTGCCTTTAAATTGATAGAAGAGTTTATATGAAAACCATGTCTAAACTATCTGGATTGTCGTTTACTTAAATATAATGTAACTAAAGAATCTGTACTTCTTGATTCAAAGGAAAAAAGACTGAGGGTGAGAATCCTGAACAAGCTGCAGATATAACAATTTTTTTCAGATTCGAAGGTAAAAAAGAAAATAGGCATGGAGTTAAATCGTGACTCATTGTCTCATGTTATATGTAACTGTAGGGTTGATGATAACAGTATTTGCAGGAATAATTCATTTTGTATCTTTTTAACATAACTTATTTCGCCTTCATATTTGTTCTCTAACTTGATTTGTTGAATTTCAGTTTGATTTTTTGTGGTTTATCAGTAGCTGCTTTTGATTTTTCTTTTGCCAAGATGGTAGGGAGGGGGGGTGGTACCCACTTAATTAGTTTAACTCCCATTCGTGCCTCAAAATGAACGGAGAAAGACGATAAAAAACATCGTTTTTGGTAAACCAAAATATACTTTGTCCAACGGATCACAAAATGAAAAAAAACCAAATATACAGAAGAGGATATTACAAAAATGTTAGATTTCCTGATTGACAACATCTTTGTTCAGTTTGATGGATGAGTTTTCTAGCAGACGATCGGAATTCTAATTGGCATTTATTGTGATCCTCTACTTGCATATCTATTTCTGTACACGTTCGAGGCAGACTTTCTTCCAGAGCTGACACAGAACAAAGAAAGAAAGCTAAGCCAAACCTTTTATTTCATCTTCCCTTATAAAGATGGTGTTATATCACAGAACAATGCAAGATTCTGTGATCATCTTCAATTCATTAACCCTAATGAGCTTGAAATTAATGACACAACAAACACTCCAAAGTCTCCTTCATACCTTGACCTTCATCTCGAATTAGACAATGGAGGACATTTCATTCCAGCTGTCTCTGCGTTTGGCGTATATATCTCACAGCCCATAAGTTTTCAAATACAGCAATTTTCTAGAAAGAGCTACGTTATTAACACAAAATAATCAGCTCAGATAGGGATATGTTACTCCTTGGTTGAAGTGATCACCACAGAAATTTAACGGTCGACACCACAATATCCGTTTCAAAGATGAAGACGGACCTTTTCCTGTGAAGGAAAACAGGCTGTTCTATTTTCCCATGAAACCGTCCCCTTTACACTGAAATGACTAATTCCGGATTGTGAAATGGACAATACGGCGGGTGTCTTTAAAGAAGAAGGAATTGGTTTACCTTCCGGACCACATGCGTTCACCACCAGGTGTTTGAATGGGCTCCGCATTTATTATTTTATTCAAAGTTTTGCGTTTGTTTTTTGTAATTTTATTTAAATGTGTCATGTTCCGACTTGTTCGTAATCTTGAAATTGCCGTGTATGTCGACTTTCCCCTTTTTTAAGATTCTTCGATTATCTGTCGCTCCCTCTTCTTTGAAAGATTAGAACAAGCGGGCTTTAGAAAGGTTAATAGAACCATTAATTTCATTTTGTATCTAAAATGTCTGATTGATTTGTACGTTTTAGAGAAAAGAATTATATTGTACGTACGTGCTTTGATAGATTACCGTAACGCATTTAACGCGGTTTGAAGAATTTTATGAGAATGTTATTACGAAAAGGTTTTGATGGTAAAATGTAAGTTTGTATACAAATTATTATTAAAATGCAAAATATTGTGTTAGAAATAGCTCCACAAGTTCAATATTTTTAAAATCTAATATTTGTGTCAGAAAAGGTGAGAATGTACCTTCTTTACTCTTTTCAAATTTCCTTAAAGATTTATCTGAGTTAATGCCACATGCATATAAAAATAAACAAGATCAGATCTCATTTGTTGTTTAGATGATATAGAAGTGTTTTTTTAATGTTCTGTATGCTTATGATTCTGATTGTGATCGTCCCTTCTCAAATTCTATGGTCGCCATCAAGAATAGGTTGATCAACATGTTATTAGTGTATCTCAGCTAGTTATGGACGTTTTACCGGTAATACAATAATAAGTTGACCTCTTCTCGGATTGAAGTTAACTCGGATTAGAGTTTAAGGATTCCACGACGTGTTTTGCACGCAAGATAAGGGATACTTACCCTTCATGAGCACCTGAATGCACTCCTGTTTTAAGGAATTCGTTGATTCCAAGCCTTTGTTCCTTTTGTATTCGGTTTTGTTTTGGTTAATTTCGAATTTGTCTGGTCGCTTTGGACTATTAACGTTTGATCACGCACATATGTATTCTACACTGGACTTGTAAATTGTAAGATCATATCTCAGTTTAGATATAGTGCTCAGTTTAACGGTGCGTTGTCCTTGATGTTGATATTCCAAGTAATAGATGAATAATAAAGATAACATTTCTGCTAAAAGTTTTATAAGTATAACAGATAATATCTCGTTTGATATTTTCAAAATAGGAAGGAATCAAATTTTGAACGAAGCTGTCATGAAATAGCTTTGATATGTTTATCAAATCGATATTTAGGTTAATATACTTTATATCTAGAAAATGACTCTTGGAATCTTTTGCTTTTTTCTTTGTTTTCAATAGTCAAAGAGGTCATTGAAAGTTATGTGATTTAGCGTACTCCTTAATCTTAAATCTCAAATCCAATACTTTACAATCTGTTAGAGTCCAAGTCCTCCCTTTATACCATTATTCAACATTCACAACTGTTAAAAATACCGTCGATCGTAAACTTCCCATATTTACCTCGCCTATGTGACTAAATTGGTAATCTCGTGTCTGTTTCAAGCATCAAAGTTTCTTGAATATAGCATTACGTAAATTACTCAACCCGGAAATCGAGTATTTGTAACACGGAGCGATACACTAAATGCGGAGCCGCGTCTTTATTTTTAAACAGGCAATATTAAAAATTGATTTTGCCTGAACATCATGTTCTTCTATGTCACTGTCAAATCTTGTTCCATAAATCCTTATTACTGATGAAAAATTTTGGAGAACGTGTTTTTTCATAGTATATGGAACGACAGAGTGAAATATTTTTATGACATATTGAATGCAGAGCAATGGATATATCAGCGCGGAGCAAAGTATTTTTAACATTTGTCGTTTTTGTTGGAAAAAGCAGATTTCCGGCCATGTTTATCTAAGATTGCAATTGACGTTTTGTGTAAAAAGTGCCCCTTTTTACAGCTGTCTCTCGGAGAAATTTTTTTCTGCACATAATGTTTTACCTACACTTTTTGTTTGATTTAAATGAAATTTTCACAATTAATTAAGTGCTACATATCTTGAGAATTAGTTAATGCTCTTTGATTTTAAAGAATAACCTATGCAAACAGAAAACAGTTGAAGAAATTCATTTATTGTAGCCGAAATAAACAGTGTATAAAGTGTATAAAATTAACTATATAGTAGTCTCAGCGGGAATCAGGTAGGAATGAACTTCGTATGATGTTTGGAAAAAAGCAGTTGATTTTCTTGAAATAAACAAAAAAAAAAAAAAAAACGCCACGTGACACGGCCTTAAAATTTTCACCCTTCGGACTGGATACGCATTACGAAGAAATTAAATGACCAAAAAAGTACACATTTGAAACATAGTTTACACTGGATATTGTCATTGGATGTTATGGAATATACAAGGGCAGCCATACTTTTACAATTCTAGATTGAGCCTGTTTCAAATCACATTTCATCTTTATCCCCAAGGGCGGCCGGGGTGTAGAAAAAGGCCGTTCGGTTTCTCCGCCTGCAGGTGAAACTCCTACTGTTGCTGGTTGGGCGGTAAAATTTTAATTTTAAGTATGCTCGCTGCTGATATTAAAAGTAACAAAGTATATTTTCATATACTTATAGAAAAGGGGGGATTTTATGACTGCTTTTAAGATTTTTCACATTTGAACAAAATAAGCAGAAAGCATTATGTGTGCTCGTTTTTTATAAATAGGATTTTGAAAATCAAGCGGGAAAATTATTATCTGTTAAAACCACGAAGAAATAACAAGAATTTCATTAAGACTTTTCAGATGGTATTAAGAGTGTTTAATGAAATTATGAAAAGAAAAGTGGGGATCACTGGGAAAAAATATAAATGGTATCAAATGGATGACATTAGATGAGTTTGATAAACTGACCAAAATGGCTGAACAAGAGAGCAGCGAACATCCTTAAATTCCTGAAAAGGCCTCTTTTCTTGTATTGTACACGCCAGAAATTGAAATTGAACTGCCTGTTTCGGTTTGTTTGGATATGATTACTTCATTGTACAATGATTTGATCTTGGTTGTCTTATGTCTTTGGTCTATTTCAACTCGTTGTCTTTGTGTATGTGCTCAAATGGTCTATAAATAAATCCTCGAAACCACGTTCTGAGCAGTATTAGCATAAGTCATGTAAGTTATTGCTCATTCTCGACTTTCTTTTCCTAACAATAAAACAAAAGTTTTATGATTTCTGCTAATCTCACAGTAGATTGATGGATTGATATTTAACGTCCAGCGGCAAATGTTACATGCATATTCAGGACGAGAACCAGCTATCAAACAATGATCATATAG
>JAULBM010330899.1:0-13038 GCA_032357055.1 Geukensia granosissima
CGAAATTTTAAGGTTTAACTATCTCGACTGTAGAAATATGATAATCAACGGCTTACAATGTAAGATTCTATATGTACCAATGGTTGTGTTTAAATTAACGAGGTTTATTTAACACATTTCCATTAAAGTGTAAGTGAGATATTCCGTATTTTATCAATGTTCTGCAGATGCAAGCAAACTTTAAAATTATAAAGTTTTACAAAGTTTAAACTCATTTATGATGACGAAATCCTTGACTTAACAATTTGCTGGTAATATGGTGATATCGTACATTAAAAATCGAAAACATCACCGTAAACACGGTCAAAGCGGACAAGTTGAGAAATATAACCAACGTATGAAAAAGCAAAATGGACGTCCCAGTCAAGGAAGGAAACATTTAAAATAGGGTATAAGAAATCGTCTCACTTATCGTATATTTTACTTTATCTGTAACATTGTGGAATCAACACATCTAAATCCAGAAAAGAAAAACTGAACCATCCTGATTATTTTTACTTAAAGGAGGTTCTCTGGGGTAAATTGGTGTCATATTTTGATCAGTCGTGGTTAATCCTGTGTCAACCATCTTGTTGTTTAGTGGAAATGTCAAATAGAGCATTTTGGTAGGTTACAGTCTAAAGTTCCTTCCATCATAGTTGATTTTGCGCAGCAGTTTTAGACGATAAGATGCTTAAAGACTTTATTGACATTTGTTTTTCTATTTTAAACTGAAGGTACCATCTTCTTGGTCGGCGGGGACGCCCCAAACCATTTTAGAAGGGGGCAACATAATGGCCATTTCGCCAGAATTGGTTCAAATTGGCACTGTTGTTTCACAGAATAAGACTTCTAAATAAATCTGGACAGTCGGTGATGGCAATAGCTTACATGAACTTTGAGTCTGGTAAGCTAAAAATGATCAACCTTTGTTAAGGATCACTCGATTGAAGTTTATTTGCTACTTCGTATGTTCTCTCCTGACTAACATCTTATCAAAATGGGCAATGTCTATCCAACTGAAGAAGACTGTAGTGATATCTTTGCTTGCGAATGGGTCTTCAAAAGAAACAGATTTCCAAAAGGTTCTATTTTATTTTATATTCAGCTCTGCTTTGAAAGCTATATTGATGGACAAATAAAGGCATTATATCAAATGTGGAAAAAAGACCCAAAGACCGATCGCCTCTAGTAGGCTGTAAGAAAGGTATGCGATTTGAAAAATATAGTAAAAACTGACTAATTCAGTTTTAGGACAGAAGCTTCTATGAAAATGAGGAACGAAACAGAACCATCTAATTCCTAATCTTGCGACTTTCTAATCATTTAATTTTTGGTGAAAAAAATCTATGCATTCCCTACTTTCCTACCCAGGTCTTAGTCTGTAAATGTTGCTTTGGAATATGCAATTTTGTCGTGCTCCAACTCTTTTCAGATTAAATAATTACTTAATCTAATATCAATTATCACTATACAATGTCCTGATTATAATACAGTTTTAAGACAATATAACAAACAAGGCAGATTTATTTCGTATTTAGAAATATCATTGCAAAAGAAAAAAACTTTTTTGTTATAAATATATGTCCCATTAAGCTAATCATGTATTGATTTGGAAATCTTGTTATTTACGATAAAATAACCCAATGATGAATCGAACCTGTAATTGACATCTCTTATTATCGTTGATCAGTACTGACGAACCAAGGAAATGCACGGTAAACATGTCCTTTTTATTCCCTTAAATTAATGGATTGAATGGATTTTATATTCTGGCAACATTATATGAGAACCAGATTTGTTCATTTTTCTCAAAATAACATAATTACATTCTCCTCATCCATTTAACTTTCTACAAAAATAATGTTTCAGAAAACAGACTAACCGTTAGCCTTGACAGGTCAATTATCAACCATCCCTTTTATCAGAAGACACGAAAGTAAGTTTCACATAAACGACACTTTTGGGTTATTTGCTATTTAATTCTGACCGAATTCTGTAGAGTGTTAACAAAAATTCAAAAAAAAGTTAATTAAAATATCTTCTGGACTATATAATTCAGAGGGAATTGAAAAAGCTTTCAGTTTATCCTGCACTCACGTGCAATTCGGGAATTATTAATGAAAATTCAAAGTAACCTTAGAATATACTTTAATAAATATAGTTTTGTTCCTTTTTTCTGAATCGGAGAAGCTTCAAAGATTCTTTGCCCATGTATCCACGACTTGTCAGTTACTTAAAGAAATTTTTACATAAATGGATATTTTAATAACACTATTTTAAGATCTTTTAATATTGTATTCCCCTGGGCACCGGAGCGGTCTCCAGAGCTCGACCAACAGAGCTTACCCAGCGCAAACCCCAGGTGGCGGATAGGGGAGGCCCTCTCGTTGGGAGTTACCAGGTTATAATACGGAAAGCCTGGCCGTGGACCTTAGTGGGTGACGTGTTTAGGGTGTGCCACGCTCCTTGCACGTTAAAGACCCATTTCGTAGTTTTCGAAAAAAGAGTAGGTTAATGCAGCTACAAAAAGCTAAATTTTACGTCCCTACCCATCACTCACCGTTGCCCTGTTGTGTCCCCTCCCAACCCTTTTTCGATAATGATAATTGTTGAACTTGTTCTTGTCCTGCATATGCATGAAATATTTGCCACTGGACGTTAAGCAACCAACAGTCATCAATCAATAATAATGTATTCCCTGAAATCATCATTGACTCGCTGCACGATAATTTACATCAAAACATATTTTAGTAGCTTTTTTGTAATTTTGTCCTACATGCTGTAAATACTTTTTAATTTCGGCACTTGCACAATAACATGGTTTTGGCTTTACACTTATTCAAACCGGACGTGTTTCTCTTTGCTTTAAGAGAACCAGAATTGTAATCAACTGTGTTTGGATTTTGAACTAGATATTAAAAACGGCAAGAACTTTTTCGAGGGGCAGTGCATCTTGAATCTTGTTTTATTTGATATTGCCTGTGTATACGTAGTGTCTATCTACTTCAAAAGTTATCTCTAATTGTACGTGTTTATATTGACACCGCAGTTAGGGAAAACTTGGTTTCCTGATCGGTTTCCATACCTAGTTGAGATACACCGATACCATATCGATCAACCAATTCGTGATGGAGACCATTAAAGTTACCGAGGGAAGACTTCAACCTTGATATAATGTATCCTGGTTGTATTAATTTATGCAACAACAGCAATGCTCTCTTAAGAAAATCCTGATACCTAGAACAGGCACATGAGTATCGAATCAACTGCGAAACAAAAACCCCGTAGGCAGGGGAAGCAGGAATATTGCAACATAGATATGAGAAGTTTACGATAGGAAAGTTGAATTCATCCCGCTTGTCGTAAATCTTAAAAACAAGTTTTCCCTTTTGGTCAATTCCGAGGAATAAATCTAGGTATGAAGTTTCGTTTTGCGTCACAAATTTTATCCGTACTTATATTACAGGGATATTCACAGAAACGTACAAAGAATCCCTGTCAAATTAGACATTTCTGAAATACAAATATATTTGTCAATGGAAGACTTAATTTCTTTTTAACAGAGAGGTATTTGGATATGTCTAACTCAAATTAACACACAAAATCCGATTGTCAGGCGTTAAATATATAAAATGTAGAACGGATTTACAGAACACATTAAAACCATAATTTGATTAAACATCAGCGTGCACGATAAATAGATCATCCACGACAACATTATCCCGAAAGTGGATCCCACGTCTAAAGAGTGTCCATTTTATATTGGAAATTTATTAATATTCGACAATTATAAATATAGCCAGGGTTAATTGAACATGTTGTTGAGATTTTCTCCTAGAGGAATCACTGCTTCCGTGGTTTTGCTTGCTTTATACATGTAGATGACGTTAACCCTGAGTATACATTTATCAAAAAACTATGTAATAGACCTTTGATTTTAAATATTTCCTGCAACAACCCATGTTATAACTTGTGCAGCATGTTATAATCGAAATTTCTCATATGTTACCTAAGCTGGTTGGTCCTTAATATAGAATGCTTCAATAACGTAGCAAATCAACCACAATGTCCTGAGACCTTGGGTTACTTTTTTGTTTTTAATACATCTTTAAGACATGACGATATGCACGTAAAGACAGTTTTGCCTCTAAATACACACACTGAGGTTCATTCGCTAAGTGAATTCACTGGTTTTTCTCATGAAAATTGCATTATTTGGTTTACTTATCGTATAAGGTGTAAACATACTAAATAAATTCCTTAACATTTCAACCAATTTTGGGATTTTTCAAATTTATCTAGTCATTTTACCATAAGTTTAACTTGGCCAAAACCATATATAGCCTGACTGTAACTTGTCTAAAAATATCACCAGACATTTTAAGCCTTGTAGTGAAATGCCGTGACGCCAGGGGAACCCCTATCTAAAAATAGCATTTTGACTTCAAGAAAATCTCTCCATATAGGGCATGTATAAAAAGGGTTATAACTCCTTCCCACATCACCAAAAAATTAACAAGATTTAACCCAAACAATCCTTATAAATTTATCTTTCAGTAGAAGTAAAAACAAAGTAAAAACAAAACAAATTTATGCATTAATTTTAATATGTTAGTAAATTGAGTAAGATTACTTTGTTTTGATTTGCACTATTTTTGCAAATTGATTTAGTATATTAACACCATAATATCTAGTCATACCCCAGAAGTGCGTCTTGAAAACAGAATAGGTGGAGAAATTATGCAGTACACAATCCAGAAAAGATGTTGATTGTTTCTTTCTGAGATGTATTCCATATTCTTTTTTTAAATATTGAGACTATAGTATGATACTATATTTAACAAAATACAAACAAAAGATGGAATATATTTAAACTTTCAGAAAGTCATCTTTTATCTGGTAACAAAAAGATTAAATGAACTTGACGAAGCCTTGCGAGGACCATTAGGTTAAACAATTTCCTCTAATGCAGATCTTTTTGACATTTACCCCATTCTTCACTTTTTATATGGACTTATATAGTTTTTATTTTTCTAATTTTAATAAATTTTGACTTCATATCCATAGATTAATAGAGTGTAATAAAATCGTAATACTAAAGTTGTCTGTCACATCTTTATTAACAAGAAATGTACACTGGACAATCTTTTAATCATACTGAGCAAAATTTGAGTAATGGTGTTTTTTTTTAATTTGTTAGAAATGTTTGTTTCTAATGTCAAGGTCAAATTTTTTAGTCCCCAGCAGACATCCAAACTTTGAAGACTATGAATAGTAAGGAAATAACATTTTTAATACGGGATATGACATTTTTGCCCTAAGCAAAATTCCTTGGCAACTACTTGTATTGAAATTTTCATGAAAAGATAGACAGATGAAAACAATTATGGAGTAAAAGTGTGTCTAACACTGATCTTCTTGTTGGGTCCAAAATTATCGGACCATCCGTTATGGACCTGGTGACCAAAAGAATTTTTCGATGTTTTTCACAGAAATCATATAAGATTAGAAAATGGTATCGTATTAAGATCTTCAATTATTAAATTAGCCCAAAATTATTGTACTAACAGTACTAGACAGACTTTTAAAATCATAAAAATTCAACATTTATAAACTTATATTTCATAAAACTTTAATTAAAAGTTATTCGGTGATAATAAGATGGTGCAATTGAAGTATGAGCACTACTGTAATATATTTCTTCTCAGGTAACTAGCACATGTAAGGGGGTCCAATAAGACTCCAAACATTTTCTTTCCAAATTAGGCAAACGCCTGCAGAAAACTATTTGCCATATTTGGTTACTCCTTATAAAATAACCAGGCCAAGGCTATAAATTGTTAAAGTACCAATATGTTTACCAAAAGTGATTTTATTGCAATAGCTGGTGCCCATGAGCAACTATTATCAAAACAACTAAGCGATTAAAAGAGTAAACATTGGAGTTTTTACCTGTAGTTTTTATTAAAACTGCCGGTAATGGGCTTCGTTTACCTATTTTGCCGTTTGTCTTATGGACTTTGATTTGTTCGGTAATTGTGTTATATACTTTATTTAGTCAGGTGCAAAAATAAATGTCCTCGAAATGAACACTCTTCGGAATTCGACCTGATTACGAATGCTGAAAACGTGTCGTGTAACGTCCCTTTATACACACGGCTCTTTGTTACATTGTACTTTATTTCTAAAATATATCAATTTTCGTATAAACCTTTGTTTGTGTTGATTAACAAGCGTGTTGGTCAGTACTTTGTTACTCCTATCATAACAGATACTTTAAAGAGAGAATTTGCTGTAAACCTCGAAATTTTTAGGTTCAACTATCTCGACTGTAGAAATATGATAAACAACAGCTTACAACGTAAGATTCTATATAAGTTCATTTAATGATATCGAGGTATTTCAACAAGTCTGATTTTCATTTGTCGTAAGAAAAAAAATACGTGAACTTTGTCGTGTGTATGAAACCGGGTGGTCTAGAGGAGGTTAAATCGTCAGATAACAGTCCCGATTTTTGAGACGAGAATTTACCTTGAGTTGATAAAAGAAACATATGCAAGATAAAAAATCTTGAAAACTGCAGTGCATTTGCAGAAATGTTTTAACAAAACGTTAGGGAAAGGTATACAGAAACACCAGTACTATAATTCAAAGCTTTGCTGCATTGGGAGTAGTATCATACATGCTCAGGATAAATACAAAAGGTTGGTTAAACCGAAAAATGTAATTGAATACGATGGGTTGGACGTGCGTTGTAAAAACAAAATAAAGATTGATACCTATTGTTTTCTGTGTTTTGCTTCTTATGCTACTGATGAAAGGTTTCTTCTCATACTCATATCAAAATTAACCATATTTATTGAACATTGGAAAACATGAATTTTTTATTCATTCCTTTGATGCTAGCTCACGAAAGCGACAGTCTGAAGGAAGATTTGTCACATCATCCAGACACAGCCGACAAGTCTTTTCTCTTACTAAATGCTGCGTGTTTAGTGGAAAAGCAGCAAATAATTATTTTGTCTTTCGTTTGACCCTACCGGAGTTGGAACCCACGACCCTACACACTCGAAACTTGCTGTTAATGCAGGGAAATCTGGATAATTACAGTTGCATGACAGGTCGAGTGAACCTCTAAAATAAATTTGTATAATACAGAAAAAAGTTATCAGACTAATTATAGCCGTTTTTATTACCCTTAAGAACGTCAATAGCGTTGTATTCAGCTACACTTTGATATTTAAGGATTATCACTTATACTCTTTGATGGTTTATTTCCCCGAAATAGACTTCATATATTTATTTACGCGCGAAATCTTCTTATCTTCGTAGTATATCGGAGATTGAATTGCGTCTAGCAACATATAAATATAAAGAATCAGATTAAGCTGCTTGAAATAAGAAGAAGCTGTTATCATTTACAAATAAATACCATGATACGGATATAATATATAGCTCAGAATGTCAGGTCATATTTTACTCGCCCTCGGCGGATTCAGTAGTTACCCCATCGGAGCGGTCTCCAGGGTTCGACCCACAGAGCTGACTCAGCACGAAATCCAGGTGGTGGATAGGAGAAGCCCTCTCATTGAGAGGTTGCCAGCTTATAATACGGAAAGCCTGGCCGTGGACCATAGATGGTGGGGTGTTTGGAGAGAGCCACTCTCCTTGCACGTAAAAGACCCCTTTTGTAGATATCGAAAAAGAGAAGGGTAATGCCGCTACTAAAGGCTAAATTTTCCGTCCCTACCCCTCACTCCTTTTTTCCAGTGGCAGTCAAAAACCGTTGCCCTGTTGTGTCCCATCCCATCCCCTTTTCAACAGTTTGCCCAGGTGACAACACCGCACGGTCATTAGATATTTATTAGCAATTACGAAATTTATCAGTTGAGAAAGATGTAGTTGGTCAATACATTAAGATGTGATTGGTTGAATTTGTTTTATGGTTTATATATAATTTTTCTGAAGTTGACAAGTTGCTAATATTTGACTTTGTTGATGATATCAGCGGTAACGAAACTGAACGTTAAATATTTGGATAGGACAGATGTATTTCATTTATCATGATAATATTGATTTAATACGTTTTTCAGATGTATTTTCTGTTGGTCAATGGAAGGGATTAAGCTATTGGACTGAATCTGTTTATGGTTCTAAGGATTAACCTGTTTTATTTAGCCAGTTACCAGAAATTTGCATGTCGAGAATACCCAAAGCAAGTACAAATATTCATTAAATTCATTGTGTAAATGAGCTTATACTTTTTTTGTCCTTTACCAGCTGAAAGTAAATATATTTCTTTAGATTTCATTCAGTTTTCTGGCTTAGCTACCTCTATGTCAAAATTAGACGAAGCATTCTACAGAATAGCACAAATATTGGTCGGATTTGAGCGTCCTTTAAGGACGATTAATTTACTTCTGTTGGTGAAGGGGTTGGATAAGTAAGATTCAGTTAATTTGAGACGTAATCGAAGTACCTTTAATAGATTTCAACAGCATGTGTTTTATATTGAAAATTGACGAATTATTACGAATTAAGAAATGCAATGCCTTTTTCATAGTAGATCATGAGAAATTTTATTAGAATGCATATAATCTATTGGTCTTTAAATCCAAGTACGCTTTGCATAACCTGAGGTCAGGTAGGGCAACCTCCACAGCTAATGCGAGAGTAGAAGTATATATATTTATTTTTTGCAAAAAATCCTCCAATCATCTTTTCTCCAAAATTTAAAGAAATTGAAACTGACTTTAAAAGAGTATACGCGGATAATTCCTCAAAGACACGTACATTTTTCTGCCACACGGGATAATATTTACGATATCTAATCACCCAATGAAAATAACCTAACATGTTAATTTCAAAACTGCAAAAAACTGAAATATCAATAATGCGAAGTGTTGAAAAATGAACAGGTTGTAGAAAATTCTAATGCGTACCACAAGAGAGACGATTTTTCATCAGCAAATTATTAATTAAGGATTAAAACATTTACTAAATGCCATAATAAATATAAATATATAATTTGAAAGTCTGTTGCACCTGCTCAAATACTGCTCTTCAGTTGAAATCTGCAGTCCAGAAATTAATTGGTCGACACCACAATCCGGTCAGCCCGGTATGGAATAACCGTTTCACAGATAAAGAAGGATTTTTTCTTGTGAATATGCGAAATATCATTAAACAGGCTGTTCTTTTCCTCCGCTTGGAGGTCATAATCCCTTTAACCTGAAATGACTAGTGCCGAATTGGAGAATGGGCAATGCGGCGCGTGTCTTCTGCTTACCCTTCCGACCATTTGAGTTTATTCTCGAATTTTGGCGGGGTCTGCAATGTTCATTATATACAACCGTGTCAGTCGATTGGTTTCTTTCTGTTACATACCTTTGTGCCTGCCCTTAGCCAGGAACCTGTTTTTTGGTGGACGTCGTTGTATTTATGTTCAAGTTTTTCTTGTTTTATCTGTATAATTATTCGGTCGATTATTGTTTCATTTGAATATTCTTGCATCCATTAATGGGCCTTTAAAGCTTGCCTTAGGGTGTTGATGTGTGTCAAGTATTGAATGTCTAACGCAACCTGTAGATGTTTGTAATGTATTTAATAGAAATAATATGGAATATATGCCAGAAAGATACAATCCACATCTTTTCTGGATTTTGCTCTGCATAATTTCTCGTTTAGTCGTGAGCATAGTTCACTAGATTTCCGTGGGATACAAGTTCCTAACAAATAGTCCCTTCCATTTCTTACTCTTACCAAATATATTGTTCACAAAATAAAAAAAAAACAATGATTGTTAATTAATGCGTATGAAGGGCTTTTCTGGATTTACCTTCATCAGGTACACTCGGGACCAAATATTGGAAAAGCGGGAATTAGCTGCATGCAGGCAGACATGCGTCCTTACCGTATTGGAGACTTTTTAAAAAAAGACTGATCGGATCAAATGATTTAATACAGACAATAAATATAAGAATAAACAATATTGGAAATATGTACAACATACATTTCCAGTATGGCTGTATCATAAACAAATATTCAACATTCCCATTTACTGTTTTTTCTCATGTTTCTGCCATAGGCATATTTTCGAAATCATCTGGTTTTATCCATTTCAAAGCAATAGATTCATTTGCCCGTTAATTCCCTTTTTCGTTTCATTAGTTCATGAAATAAACCTAAAAAACTATGCGAGTAAATATTTTTAAATTGTTTTTCTTGATATTGAATTTATATGGACATAATCTCTTAATGATTAATCAAACAAAAATCAAGAGAAGTCCGGTTTTCCGCATAAACTGCAAATGCATATACTCAAAACCAAGCACACCATCTCATTTTTTATTTGTCTTTATTTTGTTTAAATATAAAATTATAAGAAATCTGTCATATATTGTAACGTCTGAAAAAGTCTAACTGATGAAAAAAAGAACTAAATATTATCAAGTATTTTTAGTACATGTAAATAATAAACTTATATTCCAGTCATCAAAATGTAGCCCAAATTCTAACATGTGATTAATAGACGAATATATAAAGAAACTTGACATGCAATAATTTACATCAGACTGCATTGATAAAACTATCGAGTGCTTATTTTGAATTGCCAATGTTGCAGAATCGCGTTGTTCACAATAGAACTGTTATAAATGTCAAATTCTAACATGTCCTCACTTTTTGATGCCATTTTATTTCTTTGATCACCGAGGTGTTCGTTCCTTTGATTACATCATATTTATTTTGCTTAATACGTTCAGCACATTATGTGTTTCTTCTTCAATTGATAGAATGAAGCAATTAGTAAAATTGTTGTTGCAAGCATTGGGTTACTTGCATTGCAGCAATAAACATATTTTAATTAAATTGTTATTTCATTTTTGGTTAGAATCATTCTACCGTAAAATATCCACCTTGACCAGAAACAAGGAACATTTTTTGACGAGAAGGAAATCTTGGTAATGATAACAGAAGTTCTGTAGTGTTGTGCTTTGTACAGAAGCAAAACCTTTATAATGTGGATTTAATGAGCATTTATCCTGAACTTAATCAACCACATACACAACTGCACTGAAAAACTAACCCATTACAGAACAAGTTTCTGGGATGTAAAAGCTATACACTTCTGTTCATGATATGTTGCTAGGTATGAATAAGAAATGTTCTAAATGTTAAGTCCTGGAATATTCTTAGATGGAGCATGTTTTCTGCATTAAAACATAAATAGTCAAATTGTGTTCATTCGTGGCCTAGTTTTACATATAACCTTTCGTCTTCGACAATCGGACATAATCCTATATCCGTTTCTTAAAAAAGCTAAACATTTGTTTCAACATGTTATCAGCAGTAACCATGAAATACCAAGGACAGTCAGGCGCGGATTCAGGCGGGGGCGCAGTCGGCGCGCGCCCCCCCCCTAAAAACGGAAAAAATATAATTTTTTAGTCTTAATTTTCGTGATTTCTATGAGCTTCCGGGGTGCTTCGCCCCCTGGTCACCTAAAAAGGCACTGACCTGGATCAGCGCCCCCCCCCTAACTGCGTAAAATCCTGGATCCGCGCCTGATGCTAAACTAGTCGATACATGGGATTAAGAAAGTTACAATTATCTCTGGTGTGACCGTAACTACCGTTGATGACCATCTTAAATATTTCGTAATAAAAAAAATTACTCTTCTCAACTATAACAAGTTCGATAGTAAACCCACTATAACTCATTTAGAACATCTTTAAATTATCATCCTTTGGCAAGAAAGATGCAAAAGTTTATATAAAAACATTCAAAAGCTAAATTCAACTGCATGCGTGTTAAGCGCTGTCTGAATTAACCTTCATCAGACACTCTAGGTCCAAAAAAAAACATAAAAATATTAGTCAAACTTTTTGAATTTATAGTTATTTCCATGGAGCAAATAAAATACATTACTGACTTACATTGCTTACCCTTCCGGAGCACCTGAATTCACCCTGGTTTTTGTAGGGTTCGTGCAACTCCAGCTTTAGTTTCAGTGTAGTGTTGTGTTTTCTATGTTTGTAATTCTTTTCATTTTGTTGGCCATGGTCTTGTCTGTCTTCCGACTTAACGATTTCTGTCTGCCCCTATTCCTTTTACTTGACCTAATGAAACAGAAAAAATATATGGAAAGGGATTTTTAAAGGTAAATTGTAGCTTTCCATTACCAGATAATTAATAAGAGCACGAAACCCAACTTAATCGCTTTATAAAGAGCAGGTCAGAAAGGTGAATCCCTCGCCAAATAATTTGTTGCTAAACATTTTTTTCAAACCTATCTTGTTTATTTTTTATTTGAAAGTCCTGGATCAAAAATCTTTATAATCATCAATAATCTAAGGGTTGATTAAATGATTGCTTAACGTCTACCGATAAATATTTCCTTTATATATTCAGGACGATAACAAATTATCAAACAATAAATTATAAAAGGGGTGGTGTGGGGTCAAGGTCGGGGATTTTCTAGTCACGGGAAGCCATTTGGGACACTGGCAGTAAATTAGGCCCAAGTAACTGGTCACCAACGGCCACTCATTGTGATCTGTTTCAAAGGAGTCAGCTTGGCATTCTCCCAACATGGGACCGACTTTTACGTTACCTCCAAATGATGTTGGTTAAAAACTGGTATACATCCCGCCCAACCAACAGACGTCCCCTTAGGATGAGTTTTATCCTTGGCGGAGAAACCTAGTAGCCTATTTCTTTACTCTGGTTACTCTCAGGATGGTCGAGTATTTATACATCCCACCCAACCAACGAACGCCACTTTAGCAGAAGTTTTACTGGCAGAGAATCCGAACGGCCTATATAACATTTTTAACTCGGAAGTAATTTTCTAAATAAGTGGACACATCCATATACTTTGAAGTCGGCTTGTCAGTTCTAGCTATAATAACTGCCTTAATTTGTGCTATCTTTCTTTTCTTGTCACTGGTCAGGCTACTGAAGCAGTTACCGATGATGAAAAAATTCGACAAGTTGTCAAAATATGGTAAAAGTTTGGAAATAGTCAAGTTAAGGTTAGCCTGTAGAAGTACATTA
>JAULBM010330910.1:0-13037 GCA_032357055.1 Geukensia granosissima
GATTGCTAAAAAGTATTATTGCAACTTACTTGCACTTTTTTCAATCTACAAAATAAACACTATTTTATAAGAATACCGCAGACATTTTTTCTTCCATTACGTTTTTACCCGTTCCAACAAACCCTGACATAGAGTTAGTGGATCCGGTTCATTCAAGTTCGATCATCCGCTTGCTCACATCATTTACCAAATTTACTTACCTTATAGTTACGTGTCTGCTTCGTCTCTTGTCAATTTCGCAGGAAAATTTCAATAAATATCTGAGGAAAGTGAAGTTTTAACTACCTAAATACACCAGCATGAAATGGGAGGATATTATTGTAGATAATGTTAAGAACCCCTAATATGCCTTTATTTTGTATGTTTGGTCTCATTCTGGGAATGAATTATATATTAAGACGCATGATTACGTAACCTTTCCTTAACAAGAGATTATTTGTCTTGCATCCGATTTATCACACTGCAGTTATTGAGCTGTAAACATCATAATAAAAGCTGTACATGAGTGCTCACAATGTAAAAGTGGCACTCTACCAAACTATGTGAAACAATAGCTCTTCTAACTGAGAAAGTACTCGATAGCAGCAGAATCAATCGCGTGCATTAGACCATTAGAAAAGATAAGAAACAGTACATGTTATCATTACACGTTGGGAGAACTCGTTCCAATTAAATTATTATAGATTGCAACTGTCTAAGAATAGCTTCAAACTTCAGATCAATATTAAATGGTTTCGCTACATTAGAGGACCTTTTGCAACTTTGAAGTGTCATGAATAGAGGCATATAACTACTAATTGTATATGATCATGGAATGGATATCGGAAATCTGTATGTAAGCAAATAACAACATTTAATTTCAATCTTCAACGCTTATTTGTTGAAAGCAGAATTCTTATTTGCCTGTGCAATGCTAGAGATTTTCAGCAATGCTCCGCCCAGTACTTAAGAATCTTGAAAGGAACAAGACGAGACAAAATTTACTTATGGATATTGATGGTATACGGTGATTCAATAAAAATATCAACAATCCATCTATCAAATATGATTTTTGACGCATGAGAAAACTACAGATTGATGCCAAGGAGAACTACTTAAAAGCTCAAAACATACAAACTTCCCAGATGAACGGACTTGTGCCTTGCTATTGTTTACCATGTTTTGGGTGTATTTATTCGCACTGGTATTACCAAAATCATCAGTAGGTGAGTTAAACTTTAACATTATCAAAATGTAATTTTGTTAAACTAAATATAATTAAATGAAATATAAACGTAGCAGAGCTAACTTTCCATGTGTTTCTATTTGCTTAACATATTCCTCTGTATGGTACCAAAGGTTCATGCAATAACCGGAACACAGAATTATTTTGGCAGTGACACTTGAAACGAATCTTAACATTATATCCAATAGATAACAAAACTTTATTTTAAATTATGTTAAGTTACAGTGTTGTACCATCAACCTTTATTATTAAGAACAGTTTGAACGAAATATTAAATATCAAAATAAAAGTTAGTGTTGAAACCAAACGGTAGAAAACTGCCTTTGGATGATAAACCTCACGTCGTCCAGGTGAAGGTTGAAAATAGGCAAGCTTTGGTCCAAATGGATTCAAAAGGACTATATATAAATATATCCCATTATAATTTTAGCCACATCTAATAAAAGACTTACAACACTTTCAGTGTTTTAAATGATTTTAAATTCTCATTAACATTTCAACATTTGACAGCTTCCCAAAATCAACAAAAAAGACGCCAAAAAGAACTTCAAACATTTTCACTTTTTTTAATTTCGAAACAAAAACATTTATTTAAAGTTAGAGTGGAATTGTCTAAATACCTTCAATTAAGAAATATCCTTCGGTTGTGTAAAAAAGTAAATGACAATTCGAAAAGGTACAGTATGTCAAACAATTTTATTTTATTTATTTTTTAAAGAAAGTTTCTACGTTTGTTTAAACTTTAATCGATCAGGTGATTATTTTCAGTTTATTTATATTCTAAAATTAAATTTGACCAAAATTAATGGTAATAATAATTTGAAAATAGAAATTGTTACTGCAAAATTTAATCATCATAAATTAAAAATACTGTCAACATTTTGTTTAAAACCAAAACGACGCGAATCATTTTAAGGGAAAACACAATAACGATTAAATGTGTTTAAATAGACGATCAACCTTTAAAAGTCAAGTGCAATGTAGAATACCCATGCGAGAGCTTAATACTCCAAGAGACAAGACAAATTTAAAACAAACTAAATGATAAAACGTAAACAAAGGGAACATAAGCTTGGAATCCACGAACTCCTTTACAAAGCAGGAGTGGGATCAGGTGCTCCGGAAGGGTAAGCAAGTTAGTTGGAAAGAATAAAGCCAAGAAGAGATATATCTTTGATTAGCAAAAATGAAACAGACGAGTTCAGAACACGAGTACACAATTAAACAACGACAAATACAACGCCATTCTGAACTTTTCTATTTATTTAGATATCTCTTTGTATTTCCGTTAATTTTAATAGTAAAGAATTGGATCTCAGACTTCCTTTGTTCTGCTTCTAATGGCACTGATGTGAGGTTACTCCTTGATTTGTGAATAAAGCATATCGAAATTCGCCAATTTATTTAACATTGGTAAACCTGTAATATGATCATTATTATTTTTTTAATATTGTCAAGTACACAATTTTGGTTTGAGTAAAGGATCAACTTCCCAAGGTGGTCAAATTATTATTGGGATGCTCTTAGTCAGTAAAATAAAAAAAAATTAATTTCGACCATATCGCAGCATGATTACATTTTCTGAAATTTGGTTTCAGCTGTCATCTGTGTGCAATCAATTTTAGTAAAAAAAATAGTGTGCATTATACATTTACGTGTTAAGTTTTAATTAAACTTACCGGTATCTGCGATGGAAGCATGTATCAGTTATATATTTGTATGTCGTAAATTGCGAAATGTTTGAAGAACAAAAGACGTGATATTAGATGAACAAGAGCAACCGTTTGGGGAATAATGTTTAAATCATGAATGCTCCCGTCTCTGCTTTTTATTTGGTTAATGGTGGGATTTATTGCTGTTGATTATCTCGTATAAATAGATGTAGATGAAATTCGGTAAATGAAAATAAATTTATCCCGATAATCTTATATCACGTGAGTATTTTAACCGACATTGAGTTTGAATTTATTATACACCTGAAAACACAGTTCAATAGAATATATCTGAGTCACTATATTTTCTTGTAATCACAAAACTTACTTTAGATTTTGGTGAACTTGATTTGAAGATAAAGACAATATTTAGATAATTGTTTCATATGCTTCTAAGGGAGATCATTACAATGAAGTGTTAAACGTGCTTGAAGTGTGTTGTTGTGTTCGGTGGCTTCTGTGAACGTGTTTACATTATTTCGATAATTAATTTATAGGGCGTTGGTTTACCGATTGTTAACTTCCTTCCTTTGTCATCCTATCAAGGATTTTCTTCCATGGTTGGTCTATGTCAATTTTTGTAGGAAAAGGTTTTTTTATTTCTCTTGTTTGATTAAAATAATATAATGGATGAAAAAAAAGACAAATAAGATATTTATTTTTTACAATACATTTTTCAACTGGTTGATACAGGTCTGACATGCTAATTCTTCAAATAAGCACTTAATTACTTGTGCTAATTAAACTATCTCCATGTAATTAAATAATCGTATAGTTCTTTTATTAATTCTTTTACACAAAAGGCGGTTGAATAATATATTACAAGGATAAGTAGTCATGGCTTCAGAATAATGTAACTTGTTTGGGCAGCAAAGCATAAGTTTTGTATGATTAAGATCAATATATAAAGAGTAGAACAATGGTAAACCACTTTTATTTGTACATGCAAAATTAATGAAATCAAACAGAAACAATCATATAAGATGTTTTTGATGAGATAACACTGCAAACACTCTTTTCTAGGCCATTTCTTTAGTGTTACTACGTTTTTCTTCAACAAAGTTGCACCCTGTTATTTAGTCTACCTGATGTTTGCTATCTAATGAAACGAAACAAAATTAAAACAAAAGGTTCATTTGTAAAATGCCTCGAAAGACTTGGGTAACTTATCACTAAAACTATACCCATGCTGATAGCATCCTCAACGTTGACGTTAAACAGGTGCATTATTTTGTTAAAAATTTGTTTCTGAAAAAAATATGCAATCCCATTGGGGTCGATTTGGTCATTACAGACCATAGTAATTTCAAAACTGGTCATATCTTGATGATATTTTTGGTGTTACATTATGCTTAAGTTTAACGTACAAGGCTACGTTTCACGATACACGTTCACTTTAGTGTTTATATTGTCAACAACGACTATAATTGTTAATTTGAAAAGAAAACATCCTATGGGCACAATGACACACACGAACTGAAAAAACTAGTTTACAATTTTATACCTTTAAACAAGAAATACTGACAGGCACAGCTCTTTAATTGACTTACTATTAACTTCCGTCAATCAATCATTTCCTTTTTTCTCAGAACAAATTCGCCATTTCTCTAACGGCCTCCGCCATTTAATAGAAAATTAATGTCTTTTATTAAAAACGATATCACCCTTGATCCTCCTCTTTGTAATCAATTTTTCTCTTCAATAAATATTCCCTTTGAGATGAAAAGTCGATGATTTCTTTCTGATTATTCTTCCAATAAAGGAAACTGCTCTCATGTCGTTATGCAATGGAGTCGTATCACCTTTTTAATTGACATTTTCTCGTTTTAACTTCATCATCAGGGAATAGAGACATTTTACCGTTAACGTTTAATAGTATTATTCAACAGCACCGCTGATGTGAAGGTTACGATCGACACCCAAAAACACGTTAAAAAAAGTCCATATGTTATAATTGTTCTGATTCTGCATGCTGTTTGCTGCAGTGACTTATCTAGTATCTGAGTATAGGCTATGAAAGCTCATCTCTGTAAAGTACTCTTATACTTTTTCATAATAAGTATTTATTCTGTCCACTATACATTCAATAATGCCTGAATATATTTTTGTTCAAACGGATATTTTGTTCTCGTCAGTTTTCATTTGAACTTCAATAATGCAGGCAGAAGTGTGACTTACTGAATATTCCGTAAACATAACCTTTTATTAAATTTCTCCTTTTTTTGGTGATTCCAGTGCTGCATTAACTTTTCTGTTGTTTTCTGTTTTAATTCTCAAAACCAGATATCATTTAATCCTTATTTTATATGAAATTAAGACACGTTATTGTAAAAAAAAATGACGAGCCATTTGAGAGAAGAAGTGTTATTCTTGCGATGATTTGAATTTTCGGAAGTTTATTAGATATATTTCCCGCTCATGATTTTGTCGTTGTCATCAGATTTCGAAGTCCTTTGGTATATTTACTTCACAGCATTTGACCGCTAACCCCTAAATTTCTTTTTACTACTTCATAAAACAGAGGGGTATTTGAGGAAAAAATAAAATTCCTATTCTATATCTATATTTTGATAGAATCCAAAACAAAAATCAAGAAAAAACTGTTTTCTGCCAAATTTTCAAATGCAACCACGCTTACCCATTATTTATTCCTACTCATTTTGCTTCAGTATACACATTTAATAATACTATCATAAGTTTTGAAAAAGCTATTTTTGTTCCAAACTGTGACGAAAACATCCTTCATTGTTTAATTAATGAGACATCATTTGAAATATACATTTAATAAGAGAATTTACTTTGTTTACCATTTTATTCGAATGTTACAACTATCGGCTAAATGAATATACAATGTTAAACCAGAAACATTTACACTTTAATACAACAAAATCTACTGGATTGCAGGTCTATGGATTGGGACAGGAACAGGCACAAAAGTTTGTGGTGGGGTTTAACATACCAGACCTCATTTTATGTGTCGCTTCTCTTCCTTCCAGTATGAAATCAATCATTTTACCTCTTACCTCTGTGTTATATAGGTACCATGCATAGTCGCATCTGTCATCCTCACTTATGATTATTTCGTTTGGGTTACTTTAGGAGAAAAACGAAAATAAAGGCCTCCGGATATTGTTCCAGTCATCGGACGGATTTTTAAGTCATACAACATTTTCCGGTAAATAGTTTATAAGTGTTTACATAGAATTTCGGTATATTTACAAACAAACGTATATTTCTAACTTAAAAACATACAATGTTTTGGGCACATGACATACAGGTACCGGTATCAATCATTCTTTAAGCCAGTGGAAGCGAAATGGGATATACTTTCATGATTATTTCTAACATTGCGCAAAGTATTATACCAAAAATAGGAGATACATTTACAGTGATAAATAAAAATAATATGATTCTTTTTGTCGGGCAAATTTTCATGAAAAAGGTAACATCTTTCCTTTTGCAACCATAGGTAAAACTGTAACTTAAAGTACAGAAAACAGCCTGCACATATTCAGTATTTAGAAGGCTATTATCTCATATCCAGAATTATAAATCAGACATGGTTTCATTAGACAAAATGTTGTTTTTGATATAAACTAAAGTGCCATGATAAACAGTATTCTAAAATTTCTTTTTATCACTGTAAATGCAATATTCTCCCTTTTAATTTACAGTAATGTTCATTTTTAAAAATGGAAAATAAAGCACCCCCAATACCTACATGTATATACAAAATTTTCATTTCCAAATGACAATTCCCTGCAATATCTGTCTCCTGATTATTCAACCCTCTTAAATCCAAGGCGAACGTTACCCCTTACACGTGTTATTATTCTCAATAATTTACGCAATCCAGTAGCGGGCGACTTGACTAGTAAGATTTAAATTGGAAACCAGTACCTAGTACACGAACTATTAAAAGTAAACATTCGATCCCACAAAAAAATCTCTTCATGAAATTAAAAAAATATTCATTTTTTAATGTTTGGATATTCCATTTTTTTCTCTATTGTGGCATCTTGGAATCTCTTTTTGTTGCCAAGGGAATTCAACCTATTTAACTTTTTTGTACTCGTTCCAAACTTAAGAATTGAAAAACCTCTTACTTCAACTGACCAATTTGGTAACATTCCGGGAAAAGCATACTTACTTTACATTATAAAAGTAATAAAAATGATAATATTGACTATGGTTTTAAAATTACTGTACATTATGAAAGCAGTAAAAAAGAAAAATGTTCCATAATGGTGATAAAACTTTGGTTTAAAAAATGCTTCCAACTATTGTCTTCATGCTAAAACTTATAATGTGGGTTTAAGGATTGCATTAACATTTAATTTGAACAGCGTACGTTTTATTTTTCTATATAAGCTATAGATGTCATTAAAAAATTAATTCTTTATAAAAACATCGTAATATTCACAGAAGCAAAAACACCGCATATTACTATAAAAGATAGCATAGCTTCTATAACCTTTCAGAAATGTTTTTTTTTTCAATAAAAAAAGGTTCAATTTTTTTTGTTAACGTTTCGAAATTTATTGATTATATTTTGATAAGCTCACCTCATTTCTTTGATAATTTCTCCTTCAGGAGTGAACGATTCTACACGATTTGACTACAAAAGCATAGTCTGGTAGTCATGGAACAACGATTAGGTTGAATAGTGGAATGATTGTTTAACATTCAGCAAGAATATTTCATTCATATTCTGGACTAGATTAAGTTACTATGGGTAGTGATGATGACTTAACCCTGCTCTGTACTAGACTGATTTGTTAAGGAACAAGAAATACTATATGTTACACAGACAAACTATTTTGACTCACGACCAATGTGTCTTTGCTCTTAATCCTTAATGACGCAAGCCAAGTGTAGAAAGTGTATAATTACTTGGCTGGGGATCGAACCGACGACATTCCTCTCATATTGAATGTGGACCCTGGCTCGGGATCAAATCGAATTGAAAAATGGATTGGGGTCATACAGACGGCATTCCGCTCTCAAAGCTACTAAGTGTTGCCCTTTGTGTGTGTTCGAAACCGCAACATTCCGCTCTCTAAGTTATGTTCCTTTATGTTCCTTTATTTTCCTTCTTCTAACAGTCAAAAACATTACCAAAAAGGGAGAGTTTCTTAATTTTTTATATTCTTATAAAATTAGAAAGTTTCAATTTTAATTACATGACAAATTCTAATTATCGGTTTAATCTATTTGACAATTCTTTAAAAGAATATTATATTATTGCAAAAATGTTGAATTCTATTGTTTAAGGTAAGAAAACTTCATTTGACTGCTGGAAAAAATCCGAGCATAGACACTTGATGAGACACTTGATGAGACTTCGGAATTATATTCAAATCTTAATTATCTTTAAATTCCATGCTCATATTTTTCATTTTTTAAGGGTTTAGGGCTATTTGACACTTTATGACCCCTTTCCATAGATGGTAGTAATCCTGATTGTCTAAATAAAATCCCAAACAGTAAAATGTGCAAAAATGAGACATTTGAAGTATGTATTAGTTGGTAGCGAGTTTGTACATAAAGCATGCAAGTATTGGGTAAAAAATAATTGTTTTCTGTAAAATGCATGTTTCTATTTCACTAAATAAACTGTGGAATCAATAATTTGTTTAAAGAGTGCCTTAATGCCATACTCCTTTGAAAATAAATCTGTGAATAACATACAATATAATTATGCTGATAAATGCATCACAAAATACCAGTTTGACTTTGATACACATCGTGACCATGTCATTGAATTCAATTGGCAGCAGTGCTCGTGATCAAACTGTTGAAAATTAAAACCCTAATCAATCTAAGCAAGAGCCCAAATTTAACTATGTAATACCTCTATATCAGAAGGAAGAGTTTCATGAAATGGATAAAACCAGAGGAGTTCGAAAGTCTTACAAAAAACGGCTGAACACAAGCAGCAAACTACCTTAAGGACAGACAACGTTTTTTTTTACCAAAGAGTGTTTCCTGATCAAAGATTCATTTATATTTATAACAATTATTCACAGACATATGATATATAAACTCTTGCCATATTGATAAAGTTGAAAGTCATTTTAAATAAATCTGGAATTCGAAGATTTTAAAGGAGCAAAAAGAAATCTTGAAGTCCAAGGACAGATAAGACCATTGCCATCATGGCGAGGTCACCGATACATTTTACCTGTACTGGAATTTATTTCGGAAATATGCTGCAACTCCTGAGCTTTTCTTAGACAATATTTAACTCATCCTAATTTTTTGTGCTAACATTGCATTTTTAGATATATAAATTCAAAATAACTTGTTTTCAGAAATTTATAACTTTTTGTTTGTCAAATTTATCGTTACTCTTCATAACTATTAATTTGACTGTGCATACCAACTTATATGTTCATTTCGATTTTTGACGATACAGGTATAATACTTTATTTGATTACCTCTCGTAATGATAGTCTTGATGACTTTACGAACGGTAAAGCTTGCTAAGCTTGCTTTTATTAAACTGCGAGCGATTATGGTGTCGACCGTAAAGTTTCTTCAACCTAGTAGCAACATATTCTTGTCTGAGCAGATTTTGTGTCAACGACCCAGCTCTGTCTAGAAAGTTGCTGTATTGGAAACATGCTCTTGAAAAACATATGAGCTGGAAGATGTTTACGCCATACGCTGGGGAACTGGAACGTTGCTGCCAATGAACGGAAAGTTTACTATTAGAAAGTTGAAGTCATTACGTTAGTCATTTAGTTTTGTGTGAAGCCTTCCTTTATTAGTTGGATTAAACAAAACTAGTTACCTGTATACTGGCTTAACTTGATCCAGATTAAGTTAAGTCTAGTGTGATCAGACCCTAAGGACGATTTATACTCTTTATATTTTATTATATATTATATATTTTTAAGAATTTGCACATCTTATAAAAGTGTTATTAGATTAAATTGAAATTAACAATTCTTTTCAAGAAAATAATGAGTCCTTCGAGAAATTCTTATGGCTCTTAAGAAAAAGATGTTTTGTAGGAAAAAATTTGAAATCCACAACAGGAGACAACCTATTAGAGTGTGGGTTGATTAGTATATATTTCATCTCTGAAACATTTTAGCAGACATAATCTCTCCCATGTAGGATTCAAAATGCCTTTTGAATGTTATGTGTTAGGTTTGTTAAAATTTAGAGATTATGGGAAGTGAACATAACTTTTAGTCGCCAGGGACATGTCGTTTCGTCATTGTCTGAAGAATTCAACGCTAATTGCTGTTTATGGTAGTTCTGTACTTATCATAACCCCACTTGGGACCCTTGTCATTGTTTGTGTTTATTCGTACACAGGTCATAACTACTGCAGTATTAAAATATTGAAGGAGGAGTTATACTTAACTTACAAAATAGTTCATATTTTTATATGATCATATGGTCTCCACTAAAAGGCCTTTTTCAAATTGTAATCGTCAAACAAAAGGATTAAGTCGAAATGCATGTATTTGAGGTATCGCAAAATGCTGATTATATATTTTAGATTTTTCATATAGTCAATCCTTTTGAACGAGTTATCACACAGAAACACAAGATGATCGACTACTTTTATAATACTCTGTGGTGTTTTATTACAAGAGTGATAACCGCAAATGGTGTTTCCCGGAACTAAGAGAAAATAGAAATGATATGTAATCAAAATTTTCAAATTTGCGTTAATGTGTATTTGTCAGCCATTTTAAAATCAAAATCAAAATCGATAAATTCCGAAATTTTACATGTTATTAAAGGAATAAAATACAACGAACGAGTAAAAACAAAATTCAGTCGCGTATTCATACTTTGGGATTTTAGTTTATTACAGAGTTCCAATCCAAGGGTTTTTTAATTGGTTTTTGGTTAAATCCAAAATATTATATCCTCAGTTTCTCTTATTGTTATGCTGTTTTGACTCCTCTCGATCGATTTTTTTAAAACGATTTTCAATCAGCGTTCAATCAGCTTTGATGAATTTAATTGATGACGTCACTATTCTGCTGGAGTTTTGGAGAATAAGAGAAAAAAAAATTCAATGTTGAAAATCGCATTTCATACAACTGAGAAAGTTAAGGCCAAGACTCGAAATTTGAATGTTTAACTATTCCGATTGAAGAAATTACGATTTGGAGTCTCTCTGATATTAACCCCATATTTTGTTTCATTTTCACATTGTAGCTAACAATGTGTAGAATTCTCTAGAATATATTCGTTATTTAACAGTAAACCACCAGACAGTATGGCAGAACACAAGTGATTGAAGAGCACTATAGTTGTAGAATATTTAGTATTCATATTACATATCTTTCTAAGTGTTTGTTAATTACCCTTCCGGAGCACCTGAACTCATCCTGGTTTTTGTAGGGTTCGTGTTACTCAAGCTATAGTTTTTAGTGTAGTGCTTGTCTTTCGTTTCAATTTGTTTCCCATGGTCTTGTCTGTCTTCCGACTGAACGATTTCCGTCTGCCCCTTTGGTATCTTCGAATTCCTTTTACATTGCTTATACAAAGCGAGCTCTCTATTATCCTTATGATACAACTGTAAATTAGTTAAAAAATCAAAGATTATTTAATCATTTTATGTAAGTCTACACTACAAGATAAAAAAAATCTTCATTTGAAAAGTAGTTAAAATGAGTTTCTAGGAGGTCACCAACAATATCGTTCACATTAAAGATACATACAGAAACAACAATATTGTCTAAGCAGCTTTATGTAGTTTCACAATTTGCATTTCGGGGCCTTTTACAGCTTCTGTTCTGGTATGGACTCTGGTTCATTGTTGAAGGCCATAATGGGACCTGTAGAAGTTAAAATTCTACTGTCACTTGGTGGGTGGCTGTCTCATGGACAATCATGCCACATCTCCTATTTTTATATTTAGTAGTTTATCAAAAAAAACTTTCCTTGTCTCTATTTGGAGACCCTGTCTACAACGAAAATAAAATTGACATTGTACAGAACAGCTTGTTTTACAATGACTTGTAAGCATACAATCATCGAAAATAAGGTTCAGAAAACTATTTATTTTAATGATAAATCTATCTGGTTTTTACTTCTCCTCCTCCAACCCTATGTAAAACAAAGCATATATCTTTTACTAAAATTCAAATTTATCGGTTAACATAAAAATGTCATCCACTTACAAAAATAATTATCACCTTGATTACTTGATTACTTGATTTTGGCAGAATATTATATTTGTTATTTTATTTTTTCAGCGATCGAGTTCGAGAAAGTCTGGGGTTACGATTCACATCTTGGTAAGTATAAAATTATATATTATTTTGAAATTTTGTTTTACAACTTAGTTAATTTTGATAAGATTAGCCATACGATTTATATTTTAGCAAACTTGTAGAAGTTCAGATACACGTTTACGATCGAAAATATCAGATGTTAACATAAAATAGTTTGGGATACGACGTACATATTTCCAAATCTTACTTTGAGAAGCACGTGACGATTTTAGTCAAATATCTGAATTTTCTCGCAATATCTCATGCCTGTCCAAAGTTAAGAATTGTGTTCATAATTCTGTCTTTGTGTTAAATGTTTTGTTACATGTTCATTTTTGAACATATTCAGGTAAGAGCAGTATTATTTTTCGTATACACGATGTTTTATTTGAAACAATTTAGAGTTTTTTCACAAGGATTTGTATTCAACCCTTGTTGAAGCTCTTGCGGAGACCGCTAGATTTGTAAATTCCCTCTGTTTTTTGTGCGGTTGGAGTGTAGTTTCTCTGACATTTACCCTATATCTTTTTATTTTCATAGTAATGCTGAGGCCATATCGCAATAAAAATATAATTTTTCCGACAATTTTCAAAAGCTCCTTGAGATGCGACAATATTTTTTCTATAGTACACCAAACGAATTTTGCCGCAACAAAAGTGAACCTGTATCAAACGTTTTACAGTGAAATATGTCATATTATATATCGTTGGAATTCTAACTTTTTGCCGCAGCTGAAGCTGTGGCTAAAAATTCATTTTAACCTGAAATAAAAAATTTCCCCATAGGGTGTAATGTTATTTTTTTCAACTTTGTAAACTTGCTTTGTTTTGATGGTGCAATCAAGTGATAGTA